>JAWMAG010000003.1:20317500-20372500 GCA_037013455.1 Ceratitis rosa | reverse complement strand
TCAGCGCGGTGAACTGAAAAAAAAAATTTCATACCAAAGTAGGCACATTGGAAAATCAGTAAGGGCCGTTGTCGAAAAAGTCGATAAAATAATGCAAATCATCAAGTCTGACCGTCAAGCCAGCACTGTTTCACTTGTTCAGAGCCTAAACAACGCGCCAAAAACAGTTTATAACCACTTGAAGAAACCTGGATGCACATAGTAGCTCGATATACTCGAGTGCCACATACATGGGCTAAAGAGAATCAGCGAATCACTGTTGAATCCTAGCAAAATCGATTCATTTCTGAAACGAATGGCCACCAGTAATAAAAAATGGATCACCTACTGTAAGGTCAAATGAAAACTGTCATAGTCGAAGGGTAATGAGTCGGCATAAACAGTCTCCAGGACAGATTTAACCAGGTCAGGAAGAATTTTTTGTGGGTTTGCTGGGATTTGCAAGGAATCAACCACTGCGAATGGCTCCCCTACGGTCTCCTAATTCAGACCTATACTCTCAACAATAGGCAAAAGAGTTTTTATGAGAGAGTAAGAATGGCATCACCTTCAAAATGGCAAACAATTATTGAACAAAAGTTGCAGGCGTAGGATGAGTAACACAACATTGTGATAAATTAAAAGAGTAAGGAAGATCAGAAAGTAGAACAGATCACTCAAAGCTAAGCTGAATTCTTTAGGTTAGGTTAGGTTGCGGTGTCTACCGATCACTTAGCTCTGACTAATACCCATTATAATGTCACGAAAACATGATTCTGTAATGAACCTCATTAAATCCATGACTTTGACGTCGGTCATCTGTCGTATATACCAACCAGCAATAGGATCCCAAAATATCGACACCCAGCCCTGCTCAAAGCAGGACAGGCTTCTGCAACATCTTCTATAGTCTATTACTTTGGACATGTCCACTCTTTTTAAGTCGTACATATCTCGTGATCCCGTCTTATCACATTTCAGCCAGGTGTGCCTGTATTTGCCGCAGGTTGTAGTATCATTCCATCTTGATGCAGCTTGTTCATATATAAACTCCTTGAGAAGTAGTTTACAAGTGACAAAAGGCACGCGTTCATTGTCGTGAAGAATCTGCTTGAACGTACTTTGCCTAGCGAGTTCATACGCCTTACAGTTTCCCTGTGATCAGGGTTCCACGTGGAAGCTCAACCCTTTAGACGTCCATAAATTTCTTCCAACAATTGTTGGAAGCAAGAAGAATGGATCGATGAACTATATCCAAACAGCGAGACGTTTACTTCGACAGACCTTCGGGCTTCAATGAACTGCATATACGAAAAGATCCCTCTAAGCTTAGCTCAACCCTAGAGCAGGCAAAAAACTGTCTCTCAATCGTTATGGGAGCAGCGAGGGATGGAACAATCCCATACGTTTACTTCTCACTTCTATGAACTAGGCCCACCTGCTCTCTTTACCGCCAGAGCTAAAGAAAAGAAGAAGTTCTGTGAAAAATCGCTACACTTAAGAACTATACGCTTGAGTAGCGCTGCACAAACACCCAAGAAAGTAGTAAAACTCAACAAGACAACCGCTTAAATAACGAGCTGAAACGCTTATCGCACAACAGCAATCACCAATGGGAGGCGCAACAAATACAACTGGCTGAGTGCCTTTGGTCGAAATTAATTTGTGAAAATTTGTCTATGAAAAAAATTTATATTTTCAACTGTTTTGTTAACAACATTATTAAATCAACGTCAACAAGGCCAAACGGCAAGCATACGCATTAGAATGCCAAAAATGTTGTAATCGCCGGTGGTGGTGAAGCTCAAAAAAAATTATTTTAAATTGAATTAAATTTCATGCCTTAATTTCATTACACGCCCTTCATTAACGCGTCTCTAAACTACTTGACTGCACTAACGTTTGTTAACGGTATGTGCGTAGTGATGTGTGGCAGTGGCGTTGCAAGTCTCGATGACAGCACAAATCGTACTCAAATAGGGCATAATTTGACATATTTACAATGTTCCGCCATTTGGTACTGTTAGTCGCTTGGCGTTGGCGTTTGGCGGCATTTATGCTTTGCCAAGCCTTTTAAGGTTTACCAAAACAATTTCAGTTTTCCGCTGCTGAGCGCGAGTACTGTACATCATGTGCTAACAAGCAGCAAGTGGCATTTTTTTTTATTGTATTTAAATTTTTTTTTATTTTTTTTATTTTTAATTTTTTTTTTTAATTTTTATAATTTTTATACTCTTTCCGTACGCGCCACTCACTGCTAACTATTAACGCTATTGTTATTTTTATTATTCTCTATTGCCTTTTTTATTCATTTTTATTTCTCACCATATTTAGCTGGCAATTAGCAGCGTTTAAACGCAACTTCCGGCTATCAAAAGGCAACAACAAAAGCGATATACGAAAAAAAAATTTCAAACAGAAAAAGAAAAAAAATTTCAAATATAAAAATAAAAATTTCAAGCATAAAAAAAAATGTTGAAATTGAGGGAGGAAGCGCAGGTGCGTTGGTTGCTGCTGAGGCATTCCAGGTAGCAGCAGCAGGTAGCGGTGAGGGGTAGGTAGTCAGCGTGATAAGATTAGAAAGCCTAATGTAAGTAATGTAATGTGCTGTTGACTGCTGATGATAGCTCGTTAGAGTTGTTGATAGCTGTGTGAAGTAAGTGCCCGTTTGGAAGACTCACTTTTTTTTCTGGTTTTCATTGGCTGGTCTCTTAATTAGGCGTTGATTTATTGCTCGCCCACGAAAAAAATTTCATAGTACAATAATTTTAATTAATTAATTTAAATGTTAAAATAGCCACAACCGACATTTTTATGATTGGTAAAAATGCGCATTAATATTTGGTTGTTAAGAATTTGGTTATAGGTATTTTTTAAATTTTTTTTATTTTTTTTTTATTTTATTTTTTATTTTTTTTTTTATTTTTTTTTTATTTATTTTTTATTTTCTGAATTTGCATATGAAGATGTTTAATGTGCGAGATAGGCGCTTAATTGGAGGGAAAACTCTATTTGGTAGGCATTTAAGTGCGTAAATTTAATTATAGAATAGCAAAAATATCTACTCTGCACATAAGGAAAATTTTCTGTGAATTTTTTTTTTGTTTAGGCAAATTTAATTTTTTATGCTAATTTTATTTTATTTTTATTTATTTTAACTCTTTTTATTACAGCTTGTAATGAGTGCTCTTTGACAGTTGCCATTAATATTAGATGGCAATAGAGAGGAAGGTATATAATTTCCATAGAGGGAAGCATTAAAATCAGCTGGAGATGTGGTAAACCCTTTCACAAAGATCAGATCAAGTATCCAATTAGCAGCGGAAACTACATAAAATTTTACGTATATTTATTTAAAAATTATGATAAATAATTCAGGTAATTTAACTAAATTAATTTATTTTATTTATTATTTTTTTTTAATATTATTTTATTTCTTTTTTATTATTACTATTTTTTTTATTATTATTATTTTTTTATTATTATTATTTTTTTGTTATTATTATTTTTTTTATTATTATTATTTTTTTATTATTATTATTATTTTTTATTATTATTATTTTTCTTTACAAGGCAGAGCCTAAAACTGGAAAGGCACATAAGTAGACTAAACAAAAGTCAATATAAAACCTACAGAGTAAACCAATTAAACCGAAACAAAAATTTATCAAACTCAGCCCTCAGTTAGGGTTGGTTGGCTTGTTGGTTGTTGAAGTGATTGGCGGACATTAACTCACTTAGGGGCCATTGTGTTACCACTGAGTATCCTAATGACACCCAACCGCTAATCATACTGCCACGATTTTTTTTTAAATACGCCTTAATGATTTCCCAAATCCTTCTCCAAGTTTGTTCACTGGATTGTTAAATAAAAGTCAACAAATTTGTTGTACAATTTCTTAATTGCAAAGAATTCAATCAACGTCAATTTATTACTCAATAAATCACTTATGTATATTACAACTTTCACTCTCTCATATTTACTTCACGAGTTCCCTTTGTAACTGGCAAACGTTGCGTTAGTCGCTCTCTTATATAACCCATAAATTGTACATACTCAGTTCTAGAAGTTTGCTCTTAAGATTTAGAGAAAATTAGAAATTCGCATGTGCTTTAGTTATCGGCATCTCCTTTTCAGCTGTCATTCGTATTTTGGCATTTTCGCTATAATACCAAAGTGTGGAGTTTGCAAAACTGAGCAGTCGCCGCATCTTAGCCCCCTCTAACTCGCCCAAGTCTCCAAAGGTTGCAATCCCTAGAGACTTCAACCTATTCCTCCGAAGTGCGGAGCATTCGCAGAGAAGGTACCTTAAGGTTTAAGGTTCTTCTACTTGGCTTCAACTTCTGCAGAAGACATTAGATGGTACACCGATTATACAACGTAGGAAGAACTTCATAAAACTAAAACTAAGAAAAGACATATCTTCTTCCATTCTCTTCTTCTGTGCCATTCTCTGCCATCTTGAGTTAGCATATTTAATGAATAACTCCGTTATATTGAGCCTACAATGCTGGCGAAAGTGGAAGAGAAGAGCTCTACCTTTTTAGCTCATCGGCTATCTCATTAGCCGGTATGTTACTGTATCCCAGATACCCATATCTGGTTCACGTTAAGCGATATGCAGCAGTTCTCCAGATTCCAGGATTCTTAGTACTGGCTGGCTATCCGAAAAAATATGAATACGGTTTTCTGAGTACGCCATTAAACTGAGACAATTAACAGCCTCATGTGTAGCCATCAATTACGCCTGAAAAACACTACAGTGATCCGGTAAACGAAAGAATTTGCAGATACCAAGATCCAAAAACCAAACTAAACTCTGCCAACGACCCTGTTATCTAGTCTTAACCCACCAAATACCACTCAAATGATTTTTGGGTTGTAGGAATCAAGAGGAGGAGGAGTCTATCGAGCACTACCTCTGTCACTGTACAGCCTTGACATCTGCGTGACACACACTCCACTCCATGAGAAGCACTTCTTCAACTGTCTCGCTGACCTAGCCTCAGCGAATATGGGGAATCTCATTGCCTATATTTGAGAAGGTGAAGATAGGAGCTTTAGAGGAGCCTATTGGGCTCTAAGTGTGCTAGTAATGACCAGCAGCCGAAGAAACTCAACTGAACTCAACTCTACTATGAGAACTCATTGAATGCTTACCCCACATTGCAGCAGCAGCGCGGCATCTTTATTGTACGCGTCATCGTGTGATAGCACATGATGGACAACAATAATCATTATGACGCCAATAATGTACTGTGTTGACGCTGTTGTTACCACAATGTACAACATTGACTTGTGGCAACAAACATTCCATTTGGTCCGAAAACAAGTTGCTGCACAGCATTGTTCGAATGTTGCATGCATTACATGTTGAGCACGTTTTGTTTTGTATAACTACAGACAGTGGCGCCGCCAAGGGCAAGATTTTTCTGTTATTTTTTATCAGTTTTATGTATTTTTTTTATTTTTTTCATGAATTTTTGTACTCCATTTTTTTTTTTTTTTTTTTTTTTTTTTTTTTTTTTTTTTTTTGTTGCGCGTCTTGAAAAACGCAACAAGCGCTAAAACAAGTATAACAATTTGCTGTGTTTAAAAAAAACAGTATTTTTAAATGCGCAAGCACCAAATTCACATAAAAAGGGATATACAACTAAAAGTTGCACGAGACTTTTATTCAATTTTCATCAATTCGTTTTTTGGCGGTGCCGGCGGCGGCGACTGCGATAAGCGCCAAAGGGCGCCATCAAAACGACGAGCGAGCGTTGAGTAGGCGCACACCGCAAAAAACCGGCAAATCTGCAGGGCAAATATCGAGCGAGCGCATGTCGACGAAGAGCGCCCAAAATAAAACAATCAAACAAACTGTGACTTTTTGCGGAATACAAATTTACTTTTTCTTTCTTTCGAAGGTAAAATGTGTCTTTTGGCCCGCACAACAGTGCTTCTTGCCCCGCTGCAGGCCGCATCTTCTCTCATCGCCGCAGCCACTTTACTTTACTTTGTTAGCACACATTGAGAAAATGTCAAAATCGATGAATTAGCGGTTCAATGAATGTGACAAACATTTCCTAGATACGCGCTGACAGATCAAAGAGTTGGCTTGTTGCTCGCTTGCTTGCTTGCTTACTGGCTGCTAAATAAAAAGTGCGCAGTCGCATTTGCACTATCGTCTTTCACTTTCATCTCATTTCATTACATTTTTATTAAGTCACATCATTTTTTTTTTCTTGATGTTGTGAAGGATTTGTGGCCAACTAGATAAGCAATTGCCGGTTGAGCGCGCTAATAAAAGCGCGGGTCGCCAGTTTGCCGCGTGCGTATATTGATTTGTTGCGCATTTCGTGTCATAAGTTTTGAGTTTGAGTTGTATTGGGCGGGGTTTTTGTGGTGATATTTATGTGTGTTTTGTTGTTTTAAAGTGGAGAAAATATAACGTTGAATGAGCCTACTTAATTTAATTTACACTACGGTTAATCAGCATCCTTTCACTTCGTTAATACTAGGGCAAGTAAAAAGTAATCCGCAGCAGCCATAGCAAAGGCAAACAGCCAAGGCAAGGCAGGCAGCGAAAATAGTCAAATGCTTTCATTTCGATAATGTTGATGCTTCACGGAGGACGCGGAAGGCCATTTGTGGAAACTATCGATCAAATAATGGAAATCGATGAGTCTTATAACCATGCGAACATTTTTTTCCATTCCCAAATAGCTAAACATTGCATAAAAAACATTTTGAAATCACTACAAAAGAGCTGGATACACAAAGCAGCACATGAGTTAACGAGAAAAAGTTTCACGGAACGAATTTCCATCTGAACATCGACTGCCGACTTTATTTTATTTTATTTCACTTCACTTCATTTCATTTCAATTCATTTCATTTCACTTCATTTCATTTCATTTCATTTCATTTCATTTCATTTCGTTTCATTTCATTTCATTTTATTTTATTTTATTTTATTTTATTTTATTTTATTGTATTTTATTTCATTTTATTTTATTTTATTTTATTTTATTTTATTTTATTTTATTTTATTTTATTTTATTTTATTTTATTTTATTTTATTTTATTTTATTTTATTTTATTTTATTTTATTTTATTTTATTTTATTTTATTTTATTTTATTTTATTTCATTTTATTTTATTTTATTTTATTTTATTTTATTTTATTTTATTTTATTTTATTTTATTTTATTTTATTTTATTTTATTTTATTTTATTTTATTTTATTTTAATTTATTTTATTTTATTTTATTTTATTTTATTGTATTTTATTTTAATTATTTTAATTATTTTATCTTATATTATATTATATTATTTTATCTTATATTATATTATATTATTTTATTTTACTTATTTTAATTATTTTATTTTATATTATTTTAATTATTTTATTTTATTTTACTTTATTTTGTTTTATTTTATTTTATTTTATTTTATTTTATTTTATTTTATTTTATTTTATTTTATTTTATTTTATTTTATTTTATTTTATTTTATTTTATTTTATTTTATTTTATTTTATTTTATTTTATTTTATTTTATTTTATTTTTTTTATTTTATTTTATTTTATTTTATTTTATTTTATTTTATTTTATTTTATTTTATTTTATTTTATTTTATTTTATTTTATTTTATTTTATTTTATTTTATTTTATTTTATTTTATTTTATTTTAATTTATTTTATTTTATTTTATTTTATTTTATTTTATTGTATTTTATTTTAATTATTTTAATTATTTTATCTTATATTATATTATATTATTTTATCTTATATTATATTATATTATTTTATTTTACTTATTTTAATTATTTTATTTTATATTATTTTAATTATTTTATTTTATTTTACTTTATTTTGTTTTATATTATTTTATTTTATTTTATTTTATCTTATTTTAGTTATTTTATTTGTGTTATTTTAATACTTTTATTTTATTTTATTTTTTAGCCTGCTTACTTTTATTCCACTCTTTATTGCCTCAACTTGCATTATTTAATTTCATACAATTCTATTTCCCTCAATATCACTCAGTAGCTTGGCTTTAAAAAGGAAACCTGCGGTTGCACATCATTTTGTACGCCTGACACATTTCGTACAAAATCTTGTTATTGCTTTTGATATGTGTAGAGTACCTACACTTCAAGCCAATATTTATCCCTTCTTTGCTCTCTACGGCTACTTCAATTTTCGTTTGTTTGTCACATTTAAAGACCAACAAATTTGCGCTGCTCGCCCGTAAGCTTGAAAGCGGTGCCTCTTCGCTGGTTGTTGTTATTGCTTGCTGTGGCAATCTGGATAAATCGTGTCTGCTTTAGCGGTCAGTTTGGCAGTTATCAGGAGTGTTTTTTTTTTTTTTGTTATTTGTTGCTGCTGCTGCTGCTGCACCAAAAACTCATTGTTCTGACCATTTTGCAGTTATTGAAGGGACAGTTGTTATTGTTGGTGCTTGTTGTTAAATCGTACGTTATGCGTTATTTTATTTGTGCTTTTATTTTGGCTTTATTTGTTCTTTACTGTTTTTCTTTTTTGTGTTTTCTGACCATCATCATCTTTAGCGCTGCTGCGGCGGCGGCGGCTGCGGCTGCTGGACAATCGGAGAAGGAAATCTTTGATATTTCTGCGCAGGCACCAATATATATTCACATGTGTGCTTTTTTTTGTATACATTTTTATGGCAAACCAATGTGTGTAGCCTGGCGCCAAAGAGACGCTCCGTTTCTTTGGCCATTGCCTTTCATGTTTTACCCTCCCCAAACCGGTTGGCTGGTTGGTTTTGTACTCCCCTAATCATCGTCAGCGTATAAAGGGCATCCTTTTGTATTTTTCTTTGCACATGGTTTTTTTTTGTATACTAGCTACGTATATATATCTGCACGCTTTTATAGCGTTTTAGCTGCTTTCGTGTGTACTTTTGAATTTTTATTTCATTTATTTATTTTTGGTTTTGCACTTTTATCTCTTTTATGCTTAATGAATTGAACGTAACCATGTGGAGCTCTTTTTTTTTGTAATAATAAATAGAATGGCAAAAATTTTTGTTTGAGGCAAATTTTATATTTTTTATTATTAAAGAAAGCAAAATGCTATCGAAACGCATAGGTACTTTAAGAACCTTTACAAAAATGTCCAATTCACATGTACCTAGGAAATTAAATTTATTTTTATTTAATTTTTAAATAATTTTTGTACCAGTTTAGTTAAGGGCTGAGTTTCGAGAGCTTTTGCAAAATTCAGAAGCGGAAGAAATAAAGTTAAGTACGAAGGCCATGAAAACTACAATCGAGAAGAACGTAAACACTAAGGTTAATATCGACGCTTTAAGAAGATATCTGCGCTGCACCGATCTGGGGACAAACGAAACGCAGTTGAAGAAGTTACAGGTATGCCGGGTGGTGTTTTTCAGGAAACCTTTGATGACGCCTGAGCATGCCAACAGACATCTACTAGAGGGAGAACCACCACCCAGGCACATCAGAAACGGAGTACCAGATTTGAGGGACTCAATTTAGCAAGATATGCAAAAACCGCTGGACAGGACGGCGTACAGACAGGCACTAAACACCATTCACTAAGTGCAGCGAAAAAGTTCGAAGACGAGGAATTGCATGTTGATCCAACCCAATAGCAAACAAAATTGGCAGAAACACCACATGTGACTCGAGGAGCCGTTTGTGAAATGCTGTTTCAACGATTCGAAATGAAATCTTTTCCGCATCGAATTGTCACGGGGGACGAAAAATGGATTTATTTTGAGAACCCGAAGCGAAAAAATTCATGGCTTTCCTCTGGTGAAGCTGGCCCATCGACTGCAAGGCCAAATCGCTTTGGCCGTAAGACAATGCTCTGTGTTTGGTGGGACCAGTGTGTACTACGAGTTGTTAAAACCTGGTGAAACGGTGAACATGGATCGCTACCGACAACAAATGATCACTTTGAATCATACGTTGATCGAAAAACGGTCGGAATGGGCCCGAAGACATGGCAAAGTTAACTTGCAACATGACAACGCGCCGTCTCATACCGCTAAACTGGTGAAAGACACATTAAAAACACTTAATTGGGAAATATTATCGCACCTGCCGTACTCTCCATACCTTGTCCCGTCCGACTATCACCTTTTCGCATCGATGGGACACTCCCTTGCAGAGCAGTGCTTCGCTAATTATGAAGAAGTCGAAAAATGGCTCGTCGAAAGGTTTGCCTCGAAAGAGAAAAAGTTGTTTTTTGGAATGGTATCCATAATTTGCCTGAGAGATGGGCGAAATGTGTAGAAACCAATGATCAATACTTTGAATAAAAAAATTTTCAGCAGTGGAATTAAAAAGTCTTCGAACAGTTCCTTCATCTCACAAGTACTTAAAACACATATTAAAAAATTCTTAAACTTCAACCCTCCATATAGATATTAATTATTGTACTGTGGAGCAGTGCACCGCTCGGACGATGGCTGTCTTCATCCAAAAACCTTAACTCAAAGGACGACAAAATTCACCCCTGACGTGGAAACTACCACAACTGGCGGCGTTTGAAAGCATAAAAATTAAAAACAACAATTAACTAATTAATTATAAAACAACTACAATTATTTCACCTATGTTGTTGTACACGTATGTGACAAAATTTTTACCAAAGAAAATACACCGTTAAATAGCGCATAAAATAATAAATGTTGTTGAAGTTGTTAAAAAGGTGAAAACAGGGAGCAAAAGCTCAACTGTAGATAGATACATAGCTCCCTAATACACAGTGGAGAAATTTGTGGTATAAACTCGATTAAACGATTTTGTTGCTATTATTAAATGAAATTATGCTGATAGAAGTTTGTTTAATGGCAAGTTTCTTCAACATAGGGTGGCAAGTTTGAAGTGCACTGCAGGTTAGATAAATATTTCTTTCAGTTAGTACGAGACTGACGGAATGGTTAGTAGTATAGAACACATGGGAGTTTTTTGTATTTTTTTTTGTTTTTTTTTTGTTTTTGTTTTTTGTATGTTGGTGGGCGTTTTCTAATTGTGTTAAAATTATGTATGTGTTAAGTTGTAAACTCTATGTACATATATAGGTATGTATGTATGTATAGGGTTGTTTGTAGCTGAGTGAAAGCGCCCAAATAATAAACTCGTACAACTACAACTACACAAATTGTCAGGCCTCAAAATGCGCATAAATGGTTGGCAAACAAACATTCAGGTATGATTGTTTATGGCTGTCAAGCGCCAACGCCGAATGCCATACTATTTGACCACATTTGGTTTAGAAGTTGATCGACCAGCAATTGACCATATACGAGTACAGTGGGGAGTCATTAATTATTTACACAATAATTGCATTGGCATGTGACACACACACACACACACACACACGCGCACACGCACAATAACGGTAAATGCAGTAAGTTGCACACGACGCTATTAAATATAAATTATTTTAACATTAAAAAGACTTTTAATTTGAAGTCTTTGAAAAGTTTCATCGCCATCTACCTCTCCACCCACCCAATCGTTCGTTCGTCCGCAGCTAAGCTATTTTCTTCTTTACCATACGTGTATACCTATGTGAATTGTGCACCGCATTGCATCGCAAGCATTTACGCAAATTACTTTGAAAATTGTCGAAAAATTATGCGTATTTTAAATTTTTTAGTAGCTCAAGTCCTCACCACTTTTGGCCCTTTGGCGTTTATCGTTTAACGGTATTTCATAGAAATTGCCTTTTAATTTGGCCACGCGTTTGTAAATGTAGCAGTAGTGAGTGGGGCGTTGTTGTTGCACTATTAGGTAATAGTTCATAAATAAATTTATATTTATTTTTCATTTAATTTTCTGTTTTTATTTTTCGCAATCCTCGCTCTCGCTCTCGCCCACCATTTGATGGCCTCCCCACCACTTAACAGCTGGGTGATTATTTAATATTCGATCGTTGTATTTTTCTTCATTAATGTGAAAATAATCAACGCTTGATTATTGTTATGCAGTGACTTTTATGCGCGCTGTCATCAACTGCAACTGCATACGTGTTTATATAGATCGTTGTGGGCAGGTGATTTTATATTACAATCACATATATGAATGTATGTGACTGCAGCTCGAAGTCCGCTCGGAAAACTTGTTTCAATTCGCACATAAAATTAGTGTAAGTAGACTCATTTGTATAAATTTTATAGTGATTAGAGAAAATGCTATCTAATACATGGCAATTAGTGCAGCAGATTTGAAAAAAAAAATTTATTGCAATATTTTAATTAAATGTTTTTTAATATTTTTTCCACAGAAAATGAAACGGCAAGTGTATTAAAAGTTATAGAAAATCAAATTCTGAAGTGGAATAAATAATCTTTTTTATTTAAAAATAATTTTAATAATTTTATAATAAATTTTCAGCGGATTTGGGGTGTAAACCAGAGAGACTCAGTTTCTTACAACTAAATTCAGGACAACCAAGAAATCTCCGATCAAAAAATTATACCAAAAATCAGCAGTGGAATTTTAACTAATTTAGAGGCGGATTTAATAAAGATATGAGTGAGAAGTGACGCGTTTTTTAGAGGTAGAAATATCTAGTTAAGAACTGAGGTTAAAACTAAATTCAGGACAACCAAGAAATCTCTGACCAAAAATTATACCAAAAATCAGCAGTGGAATTATATATAATTTAGAGGTGGATTTAATAAAGATATGAGTGAGAAGTGACGCGTTTTTTAGAGGTAGAAATATCTAGTTAAGAACTGAGGTTAAAACTAAATTCCGGACAACCAAGAAATCTCCGATCAAAAAATTATACCAAAAATCAGCAGTGGAATTTTAACTAATTTAGAGGCGGATTTAATAAAGATATGAGTGAGAAATGAAATTTTCAGTTAGGTTCGAGTTGTTAACATGATTTTGAGAGGCAATTCGCACTCGGTATCATTTAAAATTTTCTCACTCGCCAAAAAAAAATATATTTAAAATAACAAGTGATTTAAAGGTGGATTAAATTAATATGTTAGTGAAAAAGTATATTTCCAGATTCGAGCCATTAACAGGTTTTAGAGAAGTAGAATTTCTTGAGTTTGAGCTCAGGACAACCAGAAAAATCTATCTTGCATCAAGAAATTATGCAATCATCCACTTAGACTACTGATAGTTGCTGTCCCAATTGAGGTTAGATAAAATTCGAAAATTCTGGTGAACTCCGTTGCGTAGAACCGCTTGTCGTGAGTGTCAAATAGCGTAAAAATTCCGACTGAGGGCCGCGAAAAGAGCCTCAAAGCGTTGGCCGGCAGCACATAGAGGAAAGACAAGTAAACATTGCTGACAAATTACAAAGTAATCATCCAGCTGATCGTGAACTATGCTGCGCCGATCTGAACACCGCGAGCTAGCGAAACGCAGATGGAAAGTCTACAAGCCAAAAATAGATGCTTCGGCCCTCAAGGTCCTCCGGCCAGTGTTTTAGCAAGGAGAACCCCAACAGGCACTTACTAGACACATCAGAAGGAGACTTTAAGGACTGCATTAAGCACCATGTACAAGAACCAACAGGGCATGACGGCTTACCGATAGGCTTTAAACGCCACACACTGAGAGTTCGGAATGATGTTCTCGGAGTCAAGCCACCACCTATTATGGACGAAGAGCTCGAGTTGAATACTGAATAGTGTAGTCGCCTAAATTCCTATCTATCCAGACTTGACCACGACATACCCAATGCATGACCTGCAATGAGTCACCATACGCCCTTAAAATTTTCTGCACCTCTTTGATTTAGACTGATCTTGCCAGCTCCTGAGTTACAGAAGTGGAATAAGCAGTAAAATGAATGAACGGGAGAGACTCTTAGGACAAATTGGGAACGTAGCAAGAAATGAGGTAGCTAACTTTAATTCTAACAATGACCTTAAAGCGCAGTCACAGGTCACAGTTGTATGAAAAAATGCTGCTTACGCAACCAAACACGCTGTGACATGAAATCGGTCACCTGCGGACAAATTGTGCTTACTCACACGCTATACATATATGTATTTGTTAATTCTTTACCGCGTTGCATTATTTTCTGCATTGTTTAAATGCATGCAACATACATATATATGAGTATTTATGTGCATAGATGTTTGCTCAAATTTAGTGCATTGCTCCGGTCATAATTTTTTTCATGCAAAAGCTCATCATCATCATCATCATCATTATGAACTGCAGTGTTGGCAACAGTATCTTCATTATGATCACGCCTGTCCTTCTACATATTCGCCTTGAAACTTGCACTTGAGCACGTGTGCGTTGCACGTATTGTGCATATTTGCATTCATAGAAAAATACATTTATGCCAGAATTTAAGGCAAAAATTGAAAACGTTGCAAATAAATAAGAAATTAAATAAAATTTACGGGTTGTAGATTTTTTTCTGGGTCTTTTTTTTTGCACCTTTCTGCAATTTTCTTCTCATTTATTAATATTTTTCTATTTATTTTTGCACTTATATATATTTTTTTGATGCCCTGCTGTAATTGAATGCATGAAATATAGGTAAAAGTTCACTTACTTGCTGTCAATGTGACCTCATTCGCAGCATGTAGTGAAAAGTCAATATATTTAAAGCAATTAATTCAATCCGTATTGAGTTTAAAGACTTTATCTTTATATATAGAGCATTTTTTCTACATAATTTGTTTGCTAGAAGTACGAGTTAGCCACATTTGACTTTGCACTTTTCCTCTCTAAAGTTTTTTTGTTGGTATTTACTTTTTCCATAAAAAAAATCGTCTCTTTATGTCCTTACAACTTTTAATTCATCATCTCTAATATGTGGTGCGAAAATGTCTTAAAAACTTCACACCTACTTCCAGTCAACACAACGTTACTGCACTCTCCGCACTTACAATTGTAGTAATCTCTACGCATCTCAACTTAACGTAGCACTTAAGTGTGCTCTCTAAGCGCACTCACGCATTCAACGGGCACTCAACACATTGGCGAACTTGTGAAACACTTAGCTAAGACGCACACCCACATGCAGACAATTGCTTTTGAGGAACTGTGCGTAAATTATGACGTATTTGTGGACGGTTGTGAAGAAATTGTGTATCAAATAAATTTATTTACTGTATTTTATAAAAAAAAAATAATAATTTTTCAATTTTCGTTTGAATTTTCAGTTAAACACCTCTTACCCTTATATATTTTACTTAAAATTTTTAACTATTTAAAGCACTATTTACAACTAATTTTGCCTCTTCCGCGCTGCTACACACTTCCTTGACTTTCTAAGCGCTTTCGCTTTCAGCACTTATTTACTTTGTAAATAATTTTTCTTTACTTAAGTATTTTATTTATATGCCCTTTGGGTACGGCTAGCCAGACGGGCGCCATTTTCACTTGAAGTTTTATTTTTTCATTATTTCTTTCTTTTTTTTTTTTGAAGCAAATATTTACTAAATAGTTTTGCCGTCGGCACTTTCTATGGCAGCCATGTGGTGGGTTAAAGTTCGTTTATGAGCCAAAGAACTCGCCTACGCCTCGAAAAAAAATACACTGCGCCTATTTACATATTACTCTCTCTCTCTCTCTCTCTCTCTCTCTCTTTCGTTCTTTCTCTCGCTCTCTTTGTTATTTGAAAACTTCTTCGCGTAGAGCGAATCCCCTTTTAAGGTTTCAATCGTCTCGCAGGCGTCTCGTGTTGGCGAGAAATTCACTTTCCGCCAACATTAAATGAAAATAAAAATACAAACAACAAACTGCAGCAACAACAATTCGCTTGCAACAACATAACTATGCGAAAATTATAAAGTTAAACAGGAATGTTGTAAGCAAACAAACAAACAGAGAAATAAAAAAAGAAAAATTTGAAAATAAAAATGAAAATTTGCAAAATTGAAGTTGAGTTGTGCGAGAAAAGTTTTGAAGTGCAACAGACGAGTCAGCGAGAGGCAGCTTGTTGCAGCAACTTCACTGCCGACTGGCGGAAAATTCCCCAAACGCGCGAAAACAGCAGTGAAAATGCCTGGCAAACAACAAAAAACAAACGACAGCGCAGTATATTAAATTACATACACATACTTGCCACATGCAACATGCCGCAAATTGTGTGTGTGTGTGTGTGTGTGTATGCTTTAATGAAAATCGCCGCGACGAAAAATTAAAAAATAATAACAACAACGACGAGGACGCCGCGAAAAAGTAACGGCGAAAACAATTACCACCGCGCATGTGGCAACAACAACAACAGTAACAAGAGTAAAACTGTTTATTTTAGTAGGTACACAAAAAAACAGAAATGAAAAAAAAAAAACACCAAAACAGTAACGCAAAAATTAAGCACAGCGCCCTTAATGCAGGCCTGCGATGTGGTGTGTGGCATGCAACATTGCCACCCAGTTTGTTTGGCAAGCCTGCTGTACGTATGTGTGTGCGTGTGTTTGCAACTACTATACTTGCGTGCTGTGGCGTTAAAACAAATTTACAATTTGCACAACTTGCAACAACTTGTGGTAAGTACGCGTAACTTGCAGTAAGTAACGCAGTGGCAGCAGTAAAATAAACGTTAATAAAAATGCGGGGAAAAAAATACAAATCATTAAGTGCTGCGTGGCAAAATATTGCGAGAAAAATTAAATGCGCAAAATTTTTAATTTACTTTTACACAACAAAAACAAACAACAACAAAATTTTATTGTTGTACAGCCGCATTGGCAGCGCAGAAAATTTCATTTATAATTTTTTAACCGTAATCAAACACAAACACGCTTACAACAAGAATGCCACAGAACACTCGACTGTGCGTGCCACTTTAACTTGCCACATGCAATTTACATTATATTCTATACGAACGATTTTTGCCACATTAACATAGCACACGCATTACCGTGCGCATTTAAATGTGTGCCACGTCATATATATACACATACATACATATGTACATACAGAGAAATTAAACTTAATTGAGTCACTAATGTTGCAACAATAGTACACGATTTAAAGCATTACATTGGCAAAATTTATTGTGGCAAGTTGACTTAAAATGCAATAGCAATGAAAATAGCAAATAGCAACTATAATGCATGTACATAATGATGTCTTGCTAAGTGCAACGTCTCTTGTTGGCATTCAAGTTTGCGCTTGAATATGTGGCAACATAGTGCAATGTTGCAATGTTGCATTTAAATATTTATTTACGCCATTCTTAAATAAAATGGGCAATTAGCGTTTAAAATATTTAATTTTCTGTGGTGTTGCAATATGTCAGTGGTGCCACATGCACGTTGCAAGTTATGTGACAAGCGTTTGAAACGATTTCTGCATGTTTGAGCGTGTTATTTATTATTTCTTTGTTAAGTGACTACTTGCAACATATGATTTTTTAGTTGCAACACGTCTAAATGTGATATGCAAAGTGCTAAAAATTTATATGGCGCAAATTTGAAAGCAATAGGTTTGCATACTCGTAAAAGTGATTTTTGTCCACTTTTTAATAATAAAAAATAATAGTAGAAGGCTTACAAACGCTAAATATGAACTTGCCACACGAAATTTTCAATTGAAATATAAATAAAAATGCACATTGGACACTATAAAAACATTAGCTAGCGATTTTTTGTACAATTTTCATATGTTGCAAGTTCGCTTTACTTGCAACATTGCAACAAATTGCTTTATTTTGCTTAGTAGTGAAATGGTGTTTTTGTTTAAAGCAATTTTAGATACGGGGCAACTTGCAACAGGCCTAAAAATTATGTTTTAAGTGGTAAAAATCTTTTTTTTTCTTAATTTCTTCGATTAATATTATTATTATTATTATTATCATTTTTTTGAAAGAAAATTCCGATTTTAGAGTGTCTTGCAACAAAGCAAATGTATACTTTTACTTAGCCTCACACTAATTTATGCTTTTGGCATATTGCAAACCCGACATGGCTTTGATCTATTTGAGGGCAAATAAATTAATGCAATAAAAAACAAGTAGAAAAATGCAAGACTTTCAAGTGACAGTCACCAATACAAACGCAATCAATTAAAGTGTGCAACACTAAAGAGATTTGCGCAAGAAAAAAAATTTATATTGCATTTTTCCACATTCGAAACGCGCATGTTGCAATAGTCACATACAATTAATGACGGCTGACAATGACAATTTGCCAAATGCAGCAGTGGCTTACAACAACAACAACAAGCATGCAATTTATTAAATGATTTTTTTTGCAGCAGCAGCAGCCAAGCTAACCCCTTGCAACAATCACTTGTTCTCTATTTTTTTATTTCTTTTGTTTATTTATTATTTATTTATTTTATTTTTTTTTTTTTTGATGTTGCAACAAACAAATATGATTTTAATTTTACGCTATGGCGCATTGACGACACATTTTGACACGTTACTGTGCAATGGCTGTACCGCTCTGACTATCTTAGCGTACCGCCGCCATGCTGTGTTGCAAGCGGCAAATTTCGCGCCCCCATGCGCTCACACTATACGAACAGCTCGCGCCTGCACGTACACAGCGTTCGCAATGCAATGGACAGTGACACATACTAACATACATTTGCACAAACAAACTCGTGAGGCACAATGACAACAACAACAACAGCAACAAGAACCACATTGACAACGGAGACATTACAAAAATAAAAAAGAACACAAATTTGGCATGGAAAATCCGGACGTGCCTCGTTAAATCATTTTCCCACCGGCAAGTGGTGCAGGCTTTGTTTTTTTTTTAGTTTTACGCTTTTTTTTCACAATTCCATTTTTTTGTTGCTGTCGTTGTTGTGATTTTTTGAAAGGCTTTTGCCTGACATTTTCAATTGCCGCAGATTGGCGCTTTTGTTAGTGTTCGAATTGTTGTTGTTGTAGTTGTTTCGTGTTGCTGTTATTGCTGTTATTGTCACTCATTGCACTTAAATTGCATTTGATTTGATTTTCATAAATGAAATGCTAATTGCTATTTCGCTTTCACGTTGTTGTTCTTATTGTTGTTGTCAGATGTTCTACAATCGCGTTTATTGTCAGTTTTGATTTTATCGATGTTGTAAATATCAATTTTGTCGCTTTTATTGTGTTCCCTATGCGTTTCTCGATTTGCGGGTGGGGTTCTAGAGGTGTCTCGGCTGGGAAAAAACTAGAATTTTTTTATTCTCAAACATAAATCTGCTGTTACGTGCATGGAATCGGGATAAATTTTTGTTTTAGAGCTTTCATTCCGCCATTCAAAAGCACACAGAGTGTAAAAATCTACTCAATTCTAAGTAAAGTAAATTATATGAACCATTCGAGAATTACAAAAACTCCAAGTGATTGAGTGAAATTAGCACCAACATTTTCGTGCTATTTTTAATCCTTCTTGAACTGATCGAAGCTCTTATCCAGCTCTAGCACCACTGAAATATTTTTAATTACTACTCTTTTATTAATTAATAATAATTAAAATCAAAAAAAAAAAACTTTCCATTCATTAAATTCAACGGGAAAAACAGTTTATCCATACAAACATACATACACTTAGTATATTATATAAATATTTGTAGTAGAGAGCTGAATGCAATTTGCAAAGTAGATAGAGTTCAAGAAACTTTTTATAGCAAATAAATTATAGTTAAATAAATAAATAGATATGTATATACGTAAGCTTCGCAACACTAAAATAATAATTAATATACAAATCACTAACTGCTTTTTTTATGTTTATTAAAAATCAAAGCTCAATGAGCACTCTACGCCTTTACCTCTGCCGTGTGTGTTTGAACCCGCCGAAAGGTAGGTAGATGAGTTTTCATATATATATGTATAACTATGTAAGTATACGACGATATGAAATAGCCCGTTATTAAAAAATAATAAAAAATTTAACAACTTTCACGCGCTTGTCACATAAAAGTCTATTATAAATCTAATCACTAAAGGTGAAATATCTACGTATAAATTGAAGTAATCGAACAAGAACAGCAAAAAAACACTGTTTGTTTTTAAAGTAAGTTATTAAAGTAAACTAAACGTTTGTTGTTAATTGAAAAAATTGTAATAAACGGAAAAGTTATACACATCAATGACGTAAGGGAATGAGTGTGTGATTTTTCTTAGAAGTGATTTATTTTAATTGCGGAAAAGTGGTAATTAGGCTTAATATAAAGTATAATGTAGGTGTTGGGAAAGAGTATTCCTTATTACGACAAATTTATTTTATTTTATTTTATTTTATTTTATTTTATTTTATTTTATTTTATTTTATTTTATATTATTTTATTTTATTTTATTTTATTTTATTTCATTTCATTTCATTTTATTTTATTTTATTTTATTTTATTTTATTTTATTTTATTTTATTTTTTATTTTATTTTATTTTATTTTATTTTATTTATTTTATTTTATTTTATTTTATTTTATTTTATTTTATTTTATTTTATTTTATTTTATTTTATTTTATTTTATTTTATTTTATTTTATTTTATTTTATTTTATTTTATTTTATTTTATTTTATTTTATTTTATTTTATTTTATTTTATTTTATTTTATTTTATTTTATTTTATTTTATTTTATTTTATTTTATTTTATTTTATTTTATTTTATTTTATTTTATTTTATTTTATTTTATTTTATTTTATTTTATTTTATTTTATTTTATTTTATTTTATTTTATTTTATTTTATTTTATTTTATTTTATTTTATTTTATTTTATTTTATTTTATTTTATTTTATTTTATTTTATTTTATTTTATTTTATTTTATTTTATTTTATTTTATTTTATTTTATTTTATTTTATTTTATTTTATTTTATTTTATTTTATTTTATTTTATTTTATTTTATTTTATTTTATTTTATTTTATTTTATTTTATTTTATTTTATTTTATTTTATTTTATTTTATTTTATTTTATTTTATTTTATTTTATTTTATTTTATTTTATTTTATTTTATTTTATTTTATTTTATTTTATTTTATTTTATTTTATTTTATTTTATTTTATTTTATTTTATTTTATTTTATTTTATTTTATTTTATTTTATTTTATTTTATTTTATTTTATTTTATTTTATTTTATTTTATTTTATTTTATTTTATTTTATTTTATTTTATTTTATTTTATTTTATTTTATTTTATTTTATTTTATTTTATTTTATTTTATTTTATTTTATTTTATTTTATTTTATTTTATTTTATTTTATTTTATTTTATTTTATTTTATTTTATTTTATTTTATTTTATTTTATTTTATTTTATTTTATTTTATTTTATTTTATTTTATTTTATTTTATTTTATTTTATTTTATTTTATTTTATTTTATTTTATTTTATTTTATTTTATTTTATTTTATTTTATTTTATTTTATTTTATTTTATTTTATTTTATTTTATTTTATTTTATTTTATTTTATTTTATTTTATTTTATTTTATTTTATTTTATTTTATTTTATTTTATTTTATTTTATTTTATTTTATTTTATTTTATTTTATTTTATTTTATTTTATTTTATTTTATTTTATTTTATTTTATTTTATTTTATTTTATTTTATTTTATTTTATTTTATTTTATTTTATTTTATTTTATTTTATTTTATTTTATTTTATTTTATTTTATTTTATTTTATTTTATTTTATTTTATTTTATTTTATTTTATTTTATTTTATTTTATTTTATTTTATTTTATTTTATTTTATTTTATTTTATTTTATTTTATTTTATTTTATTTTATTTTATTTTATTTTATTTTATTTTATTTTATTTTATTTTATTTTATTTTATTTTATTTTATTTTATTTTATTTTATTTTATTTTATTTTATTTTATTTTATTTTATTTTATTTTATTTTATTTTATTTTATTTTATTTTATTTTATTTTATTTTATTTTATTTTATTTTATTTTATTTTATTTTATTTTATTTTATTTTATTTTATTTTATTTTATTTTATTTTATTTTATTTTATTTTATTTTATTTTATTTTATTTTATTTTATTTTATTTTATTTTATTTTATTTTATTTTATTTTATTTTATTTTATTTTATTTTATTTTATTTTATTTTATTTTATTTTATTTTATTTTATTTTATTTTATTTTATTTTATTTTATTTTATTTTATTTTATTTTATTTTATTTTATTTTATTTTATTTTATTTTATTTTATTTTATTTTATTTTATTTTATTTTATTTTATTTTATTTTATTTTATTTTATTTTATTTTATTTTATTTTATTTTATTTTATTTTATTTTATTTTATTTTATTTTATTTTATTTTATTTTATTTTATTTTATTTTATTTTATTTTAATTTATTTTATTTTATTTTATTTTATTTCATTTTATTTTATTTTATTTTATTTTTGTTTATTTTATTTTATTTTATTTTATTTTATTTTATTTTATTTTATTTTATTTTATTTTATTTTATTTTATTTGATTTTATTTGATTTTATTTGATTTTATTTGATTTTATTTGATTTTATTTGATTTTATTTGATTTTATTTGATTTTATTTGATTTTATTTTATTTTATTTTATTTTATTTTATTTTATTTTATTTTATTTTATTTTATTTTATTTTATTTTATTTTATTTTATTTTATTTTATTTTATTTTATTTTATTTTATTTTATTTTATTTTATTTTATTTTATTTTATTTTATTTTATTTTATTTTATTTTATTTTATTTTATTTTATTTTATTTTATTTTATTTTATATTTTATTTTATTTTATTTTATTTTATTAATTTTTTTTTATTTTATTTTATTTTATTTTTTTATTTCTGTTTTAATTTATTTAACTTTTTTAATAATTTTTCTTTATTTCCCTCAATTCAATTATATTTCGCAAGCGTATTTTATGAAGTAAAAAAAATTAATATCTGAAAACACTCAAATTAATAGCCTTGCCACCGTTGACACCATATACATAAAATTAAAAGCATAGATATTCATGCAGCTGAATGTTAAATTATTAACCAAGCAACAACAACAACAATAAAGCACAGCCAAGCAAGTATTGCATGTAGTGTACTTGTAGTTATTATTGTCGGGACTTGTTTTTCATTGTTGTGAATTTGCAAAAAAAAAAAGGAGAAAAAAAACCAGCAACTGCAAAAACAACAAGTACAAAAAACACTAATGACATGGCAATCGATAAATGTGTAAACGAGTTGAGCGTGCTGAAAGCTCAACGCTAGAACTACAACAACATGCTGCTTTTTAATGCAAAACAAGCCGGCGAAAGAAATAAAACAAAAACAAAAAACACTTTTGGGGCGGAATTACGCCGACACCTTTGCCGTTGACCGCACATTAATACTAATTAATGTCAATAGTAATAAAACAAATGTTGTGCATAAAGCAGCAGCAGCAGCAGCAACAACATGGAGGCACAAATGAATATGAAATGTATAAAAAATATATAAAAAAGCTGAGAAAAACAAAATTTAAAAAAATTAAAAAATTAAGAAAAGAAATTAAATAAAAATAACAAAATAAAAATTAGAATAAATTCAAAGCCCTAAAAATTAAATACTAAAATAAAATAAAAAAATCCAAAAAATGTTTTTAATGTTTATTTTTTTCTTCCTTTTATTTAAACTTTTTCTTATTTTCATTTATACTATATATATTTTTGTTTTCATTTGTTTAAATTTTTTTTAAATATTTTTTATTTAGTGTTTTTAATTTATTTTAATTTTTTTTATTTATTTTAATTTTTATTTTATTTTTTTTTTATTTTATTTTAATTTTTATTTAATTTTTTTAATAAAATAAATTTCAATGCGCGTCTTTATGCACTGTATATAACTATATATGAACATGCGTACACATATGTAAGTATGTAAGTGTTTAATTGTTGATACATAAAAGAAAAAATTACCGAAAATTAATTCAATACAACAATGTTGCATGAATAATGTTTTCACGTGCAAATCCCCAAGCGCAACCGAGTGTGAGGTGAAAAATTTCAAATAAAAGCGCATAAAAATCGACAGCTGCAAGGCATACATGTGCGAATTTTAATTTTCACATGTACTATATGTACATATATAATACATACATAGGTATGTATGTATGTATGCATGTATGTACGTGCCACAAGCAAAACACAATAGCGCAATGAAATAATTAAAATAACAAAAAGTCATAAATTTGTAGTTGTTAAAAAAAATAAAATTTTTTCACGCTCATTGCTGTTGCTGTTGTTGTTGTTGTTGCGTAAACATTGTTGCAACAACCGAAATGAAGATTTTTAAAATTGTAATTCATTTGAAAAATACACTTTTACATGACGTGTGGCTTGGCGGCGAAATGACTTTGTTGCGCCGGAAAAAAGGTATTTATTCGCATTTATTGTTGTTATTGTTGTTGCAGCAAGCTTTTTGGTTGTCGTATTTTACTTAAACTTGCAGCAAAAGTGCGCCGCATACGAAAATCCGCATGCCAAGCAACCACTTATAATTAACAATGCGCTTATTAGCCGACGCAGCAACAACAATAAAATACAAAATATAACAACAAAAATTAAAGCTTATAAATTAAACACACTATACGCGCATAAAAAATGCAGTTAATGCATAGTTTTAGCATTAAATATAAAATTATTAAGGTTGTTTTTGTTGTTGTTCTTGTCGTTACTGTTATTGTTTTTGCTATGCTCTTGAAAGTGCCAGCAAAATACAGTAATTATACATTTTAATAAAAAGCAACTCATGTAAAATAGAAAAAAAATCAAATTCTTTGTTGTTATTGTTGTTGTTGTTCTTTTTAGAAACGCTTACGACTAATTAAACCAAGAGCCGTCTAGTTAACAACAACACACTTTTGATTTTTTATTGTACTTTCGAGTGTCATAATTGTGGCAAATAGCAACAGCGAACGGCACGCATACACACACACGCATATGTACACACATACATAAATACTATGTAACAAAAAAAAAATGCTTATAATTATAGTCAATATGTACATAATAGCTGATATGTATGCATAACAAGATGGACAGCTCTACAAATATTTAGTTAAAGCAACGCACGGACGGACGGACGGGCGAACGGACGAGCGGATAAAACTGTTTGCTTGAGCAGCAGCGACCGCCCGCTATTGACGGCCGGCGGATAGACGTTGGACATATGTTTACTACCTGGCGACAGCAACGGCGGCATTTCTAACATTTATTGGCAAGCCACACATACATATTATACATATGTATACATGTAACTGCATGTATGTATGTACATATGTCCGGCGAACAGTTAACGGACAGTTTGGCAAGCGAAAGTAATAACTTAGACAAATCGGTACACAGGAGAGTCGAGGTTTCAACGGCGATGACAAGGCGATGGTGTAGAGGTTATGAAAGCCAGTGTCAATCAAAGCATAACTTTTTGGGGGAAACCAAAATTTGGAAATTAAAAACGAAACATTAAAAAAAAAATTTTAAAAAAAATTTAAAAAAAAAAATATTTTTTAATTAAAAAACAATAAAAAGAAAATAATTGTTAAAACAAAATTTGAAAAAATAAAAAAATATCTGAAAGAAATTGAATAAAATTGAAAAAATTAAAAAAAAATATTTAACAAAAAGTGAAAAAATAGAATATTATTTAAAGGAACAATACACGGTGTGTCCCAAAAATAACCGAACTTTTTGGATATAAAATAGTAAAATACACATTATATTATCTTTGAAAGTTATTATTTATTCAAAATAGGTTCCATTTGACTCAACACAACGTTTGGAACGATCAACCAGCGCATGCATAGATTTTTTTATGTCATTTATAGAAATGTTCTTCATTACCTCGGTTATGGCAGCTACATTTTTTTTAATTTTTTTTTAATTTTTTAAACTTCAATTTCAATTTTTTTTCAAGTTTGACACAAAATTTTATATTTGTTCTTTTTTTTTGGAGGCATTAGCACATTTTTGGTTTTATTGAAATGGCTGTCACTTTTACATCTGTCATCCGACTTACATGAAGTCAGGTGCGTTTGAAAGAGGATGAATGTATCTTTTTAATGTTGCAAATTTTCAATAGATGGCGCTGTATGTTGTATGATTTAAATATAAAATTCGGTTATTTTTGGGACATACCGTGTATGTTTGAGTTTTCAGACACTATTTAAAAAAAATGTAAATTTATATTGAAAAAAAACTTAATTTTAGCCATTTTTCGTAGCTTTTTAACCATTTTTTGTGAAAAAATTATATTGTGTAGTACAATTTTCATAGAAAAATTTACGGTAATAAAAAAATATAAGTTTTACAATTTTTTTTTAAGTTTTGTATGAAAAACTGTTAAACACTATTCCAAAAAAAAATTATTATTTAAAAAACATAATTTTAACCTATTTTTATTGCCTTTTTTGGTATTTTTTGTGCAATTTTCTTAGAAAAAAATTACTGTAATTTAAAAAATAACTTTTGCTTAATTTTTTTGCCAATTTTTTTAGGCAATTTTCGTAAAAAAAATTAAAACAAATAGTAATTTTTATTAAAATATGTATGTATACATATATTTAAATATATAAATTATAACATTTTATAATAGTTTTGTTATATTATTTGGCCTTTTTTCTGTCAAAAAGAGACCACATTTTCTTAGACAAAAGTTTTTAAGTTAAAAGTGAAGAATTAGTAGCGCTGCGGCGATTGTCTACGAAAATTTTATTTGAAAAAAAAAATTTGGTAGGGTTGCATGTTTTTAAAGCCAGGTGGATGGGTGGCATCAAAATTGGCATATTTTAACTAAATATTTTTGTATTTTTTATTTTACTTTTATACTTTTGTAAAAAAAAAAATAATAATTTTTAATCAGAAATTTAAAACATAACTATTGTAATATAAAAAAAATATTTTTCTGCATATTTCTTGATATTTTTTTACCATTTTTTTTTATGAAAAGCGTCTCAACGGCTACAAGGTGCCAACTATACGTGTATGTATGTATGTACCTATAAATTTCAACAATATTCAATAATTATTTTAGTACCAAGAAAAACATAATTTTTCGAAAATTTTCGTACTTTTATACGTGTATACCTATATATATATTGTACATATATATACATATAAGTATTTTCGACGATTTTCTACTGAAAAAGTTATAGTTTGAAGCACCTATTCAAGCAAAAATTTCAAATTTCTAGCACTATTCACTTGGATATGAAAAATATTTTATATCAAAAAAAAAAAGATTTATTTTTTGAATTTTTTGATATTTTCGGCAATTTTTAAATTTTTATATTTTCGGCTATCTTTGTGAAAAATATAATAATTTTATGATACAATTTATTTAGAATAAAAAAATGAGCTGAAGAAATTTTGATGTTACAAGCACCGAAGAATACTTTTTTAATCGAACTTAGAGATATTTATTATAATTTTTTATTTGTTTTAAATACACATAAATGTTTGAGCTTATGTGTATGGCAATCATTTGGTATACATACTTTGAATTCCAAGAAAAATACATATAATTCTGCTAATTTGAATTATGGTTGCGCAATTTCTTATTTTTAAACTTTTTTAAATTAATTTATTTATTTTTGATAATTTTTATTTTAATTTATTTATTTCCCAAAATTTTCACTTATCTCATTGCAATTTCTTATTTATTATTTTTTTTTATTTAAAAAATTTCTTCTACATATATTTATTTTTTCTTTTGTTTTCACTTATTTCAACAACATTTTCTTGCTAAAAACTTATATTTTACACGTTACTTAAATTTCTTCCAAAAGTTTGCACATCTCTATGGGTAAATATTTATTTATTTTATTTTGTGTTTTTTTTTTTTTGCACAAACACACGTTATCTGCTGTTGATATGATTTTTCTTTTCGTACACACAACACAGTTAAAACAAAAAGAAAACTGAAAAAAATTTTAAATTAAATTTTGCACGCAAATTAAGATAAAAATCTGGTTTACTGTTTGCAGCCAACAAATATTGTAATTCATGTGAACAATCAACGCTTGCGAAAGTGACATTCTTAATAACGACAAAAAAGAAAAAAAAATATGCATGAAAAATATGACTCGAAAAAATTAAACTAAAAAGTCTGAAAAAAAATGTTTAATAAAATAAGTAAAAAAATAAAATAAAAATAAACACTACATTTATGTAGCTTTTAAAATAAAATACAACGGTAAATATTTAAATATTCAACTCAACAGCTGCTGCTGAACAAAAACGAAAGTGAAGTCATCGCAAGGGGGTTAAGTAGAGTTGAGCTTGAGATAACAGCGAAGAGGCTGCAACTGAAAAGTTGGCAGTTAAATATTTTACAAGAGCCAACTTGCCACCATTTGCCATAGATAAAGTGGTGATTGCTATCAGCGAAATTAATTATGTACTTAAATAGATTTTCGTTATTATTATTTTTTTTTTCTTCTTTGACAAACAGCTGAGGTTAAGCAAATTTTTCACAGGTCATCAGCACTTTTTTCTCTCTCTCTCCGTTTTTTTTTTTGCCTTTATTTCACTTTATTTTAAATGCCATAATTTGCAATGCACTTTGGGCACTTATCTGACTAAGTCGGACAGTTGGCCATGAACTGTGGAAGGTACGTGGAATTTTTTGCAAATAAAAATATATAATAAAAATTTCCAAAACTGTTGCTAAGGAGCTTGTGGTGATTTTTGTTTGATTTTTGATTAGATTAAAGAAATAAATGGATAAACTTTTGGCTGGAAAATTGACAAAAAAGATCAAAAAAAATTAAGAGTTGACAAAAAAAGTAAAAATAAGAATTTTGGTTGATAAAATACCAAAAAAAAAAAAAAATTAAAAAAAGGAACAAGTGTTTGTAAAAAAATATAATATATTTTTTTTTTTGGTTGGTACAAGGACCCAATGGAAGGTAGGAAGAATTTCTATAAAAATATTTGAAGTAAATTATAGATTTTAAATTTGAAAGAGCTGATAAATTTTAGTTCGTAAACGGACGAAAATTTATTAAAAGCAATCAAAAACTGTTTGAAAAAATACATAAATTTTGTATGAAAAAAATGCATAAAACGTGAAAAAAACTAAGAAAAAAATAAAATTCATAAAAAAAAAAAAATTAAGAATAAAATTATGAGTTTTGGTTGGAAAATTTACGATTTTTGATTTTGTAAAAAATACTAAAAGTTCACAAAAGACCTGAGATAAACATTATTCCTACGCTAATCTCCTACACGAGATAGGTTTTCGAAAGTTTCACTAACCAAAGTACACTGAAAAAAGTATAAAAAAATATAACTAAAAAGATAAAATAAGTGATTCAGAGGAACATTAAATTTCTAATTGAAAAAGAGGACCAAAAATGTAGTTTAAATATTTAAAAAAGATATATATACAATATAGTATAAGTAAATACTATCATCTATGTTTTTATAAGCATTATTAAACCTTTTACAACATATCACAAAATAAAAAAATAATAATACACAAAATTCTGAAATATATTCTTTGGTTAGAAGCCAAAAATTTAGTGAATTCTTTTTTAATACTACTTCGAGAATCCAAAAAAAAATTGAGAAAAATCGTTGGAAAAAAAAAAGGAGAATCAAAAAGAGTTCTTTACGTTCTGTACGTGGGACCTTTTTAGAAGCATCGCAACTGTAGAAAATTTTAAAAATTGTTCACAAATTAAAAAATCAAATGAGTAAATGTGAAAATATAATTATTTTTTGGTGAAAAAAATATTTTTTTTTTTTTTGGCAAAAGAGAAAGGTATGCATCCTGGTACACATTACGGCTCATCTAGATGGCCTTCTCTGGTTTCAGGAGCAAGAAACTATTTATAAAAACGCCACAAAACTTAAGCACATGAGCAAGTAAATAGGTATTTTCCAGCAGTCTCTGGAACACTCATTTTTCTTCAGTGCAAATAAAATATAATTGAAAACATTTCGGAAGAAAACACGGTAGAAATAATTTCAAAAAACGTTCTACGGAAACACAAACTCAGATTGTTTCCAAAATGTTTCCAAAATTTACAAAACTACAGCAGATAATCCAAAACACTCACTCAAGTTCTTTAAAAACCAGTCAATTATCTAAGATTGAAATAACAAAAGATCTTAAATAGACGGTTTAAAATCTCGTTATTGAACAAAAAAAAAATTTTACGTGGTTAAAAAATCAGAATCGCTTGAAAAGTAACACTAAACGTAAACAAATAATATAAGAATGCTCTTCAGAACAACAAACAAATAAAAAGTCAGTTTATTTCAAAAGATAAATTTAACCTCTGAAGGAAATCAAATTAGAAGTGACAGAAGTTAGCATTGCGTAATGTCAGGGCTCGAAGTCAAAGTCCCTCACTCCATTTGTTGGAAAAACAAACATCAAGACGCATACCATAAAAGGATGAGCACGGCCGAAAAGCGCCTCGGACGCCTGAAAACAGTAAAGTGGCTATAAAAGGTTCTGAGAGCCGTTACGGATGTCTAAAATATGAGATTTGCTTGCGAACGAGTAGGAGAATCGAAAGTTCTTCTATGGAAAAAAAATCTCAGACGTCTAAAAACACCATGGTGGCTCTAAAAAGTTCTAAAAGTTTATGAGAGCAGTAAATAAATATTGAAATAGTAGATCTTTAAAACAAAAGTGTAGGAGAATGTTAAGTTCTTCCATAAAAAAGAACACTCCATAGGCGTCTATAAGCCGTGTGAACTTTCTAAAAAGCCCTGACAACTGTAAACAACATCTAAAAACTCCCAAGAACAGCTAGAGAATTCTTCAAACAGAAATTTAATTTGATAGAAAATTCAGAAAATATATAAAATTTCAACAAAACAGTTCTCAAGTTTGACTGTAAAAGAAACATTAAGGTTAAAGATACATAGCGACTAACCTAATCCTATATTAAGTGGGAACCCATGAAAAAATATTTCCGAATGCGCCTTAATAGCAAGCGACAGATAAACTTTTGTGACTGAACTTTTCTTTAAGATCAAAATTATGATCTAACATAAATGCTCCATCTAATATATAAGGACTCCACTTGGAAAGAGTATGTTTTCAGCTTGCCAGAAATACTTTTGGAATATGAAAGGCCGGTAATCAAGAGATTTCTACTGGTTTAGCTCTTGCAGCCTTTCTCAAACGTCATGCTAGAGAAAACTTTTAACGAGCTTTCGGAAAATTCGGCACATAGAGCAAAAATTTCAAGCAAAGAACGCCTAAACGTTTTAGAAAAAGTAAAATAAGTTCTAAGGAACGTTGGTTTTATTGAAAAGGATGCTCAAATTCTAGATAATAAAGTTTGCAATTGTTCAGGACATTGATTGAAAGAGATTTGTTTCTGCTAACCTCAAAATCGAATCTACAATAAAAGTCTATAAATGTTTAGGTCGCTGTTTAAAGTAGCTTTGTAACTTATAACCTCACTAACATAGTGCTGGGATCAGTACATAAGGCTTCCATTTGATAAAAGGCTGGTTTCAACCTGATAAATATATTTTTGTATTGTTGAAGGCTCCCCCCTGAGCTATCTCAGCTTTTCCTAGACGTTGTTTCGACAAAATCTTTTTCAAAAATTCTTGCATGAGTGCAAACTACTTGTGGACAATCTAAAAAAAACATTTACTTAAATTAAAATAAGTTTCATAGGGCATTGATTTCATTGAAAGACTAGCGCCGAATATAGTTGATAATGTAAAAGGAGTCATAAAAATGTAGAATAAAAGGCTACAGCTGTGTGGTAGGTTATTTTGGTTTGCTTTGTTCAGCATAACCTCAAAATTGTATATGCATTAAAGGACTATTGCTGTTGGTGACGCCATTACGCGAAGTTTAATTCCTCCTAACCTCTAAATTAAATCCACTATAAAGTTGATAAAGACTGCAACTGTTTGGGACGCTGTTTCCAGCAGCTTTGTTCTACATAACCTAGAATTTTTAGCAAATTTTGTATTGTACAAAAAATCAATTGTCTTCTGCTAATACAACCAACCGGTCGGTGCAGTTTTGCAAACAATTTCAGTCAATTATTTCATTCGGAACTCAAAGAATATAATCTCAGCATTTGTATTTGTTCCAGTAAACCACTTACATACCTATATACCTATGTGAATATTACACTCCAATCCACTTTGATTAATCATTTTCACTGTATATAAAAAGTGCCTATGAAAAATGCATTATTTATCAACATCAACAATCCCTCCACCATATTGCCTGCCACAAAAACCGGCTGTCATTTGCACTGACGAACAGAGGACGGGGTTGTTTGTGTGGCTGGTAGGTCGATAGGTAGGCTTTCAGGGGGTATGAAACACACGAGAACACGCAAAATAATTCCTTTTTTGTTTTTAATTACATATATATAATTACGTATTAATTCACGCCATCTCGTTGTTAGTATTTCCGTGAGACGCCATTTACCGACGGCAAATGGTGTAAACTTGCGAAGGGAACACTGAAGAGTTGGACAAACAAAAGATTTGTAGCGCACTTTAGAGCAGTGAGCTTTTACACCAACAGGGTTGCATTTTTGTTACTAGTTTTTTGGCACTTTTTTTAATTTTCTACACACCTAAACCTCACTAATTAAATTAACCTTTACTTTCAGTTGTTTTTTTATTTTTAAATAATATTTGAAAAAAGCTTTTTTCCACTTACCGTCCACTTTTGGTGATCACCATCTCCGTGCCGAGCTTGTGAAATTTCTCCCACAAATCTTTGCCCTCCAACGTCACCTTCGGATCGTCAACAACGCCGTCGTCCTCTGGTTGTAGCGCACGCAACGGTCTCATTGCTGGATGTAGCTGATGCGCCACCGCTGATGCGAGCACCACGTCCTCGGCGGTCGTATAGGGTGTGCCCAAGGGGAGATGGGCGTGCGGATGATGTGGCGGGAAACGCAAACCAGCTGGGTATAGGCCCGGATGTGGACCAGCCGGACTGCCCGCTAGCGCTGCAAGTGCGGCGGCTGGAAAATATGCCTGTTGCGGCAGATGTGGTCCCAACGCGTGATGACCCGGCACAGGTGAGTGATGTGGGTGTTGGGGCGCTGGTTGTGGCGGCTGTGCGGCGTGTGAGTGCGGATGCGTATGCGTTGGTGGCGGTGGTGGCGGCGGTTGACGATGCGGCGATAGGTGTGGTGAGGACAAGTGTGGCGTTGGATGAGCTAGTGGCTGTTGTTGTGTTGACAAATTATTATTACTACTTTGAGGATCGTTGTTGTTGTTGTTGTTGCTGCTGCTACTGTTATTTGTGGTGGGTGTATTGCGGTTGTTGTTGTTGTTGCTGCTGTTGTGACTGCTATTGCTCACAGCCGACTTGCTACCGATACTATTACTACTGCTTGTATTATTATTATTATTACTGCCAGGCGATAACAGTGGCGGTTGTTGACCACCCACAGGTGAGGCTTGTCCGACACCACAAAGCAACTGTTGTTGTTGCTGTTGATGATGATGATGATGATGATGCTGCTGTTGCTGCAAATGTAATTGCTGTTGATGCTGATGTTGCTGTTGCTGTTGCAATAAAACTGCTGCAGCGGTAGTGGGTGTTGTAGGTGGCTGATGGTGATGTGGTTGCGCGGGTGAAGTGGCCGCACTCAAGACAGTATTACCGCTACCCGTTGCACTTAAATCTCCAACTGACGCGGAATTTGCTGCTGCTGTTGCCGCTGCGGCAGCTGCTGCGGCGGCGGCGGCCGCGCTATTAGCCTGTGCTTGTGCTGTGCCCGCCGTCAACAGCGACGACACGCTGAAATCAGTGGGTCGGGAGAGTTGCAGAAATGGATGATATGCCATCCCATTTGCAAATCTGGCGAATGGATCCTCAGCAGACTGATGAAGCAACTCTTGAACGTCGTATCTCATTACATTACACTTTCCAGCAACGGCGGGATGCAAAATGCGCGACGTTAAATTATACAATCACACTGTTCACAGATCACAAGTGAACTACGGCTATTGTGTGCTGGTGAGAGTATTGTGTAGGCTTCGATGAGGTAACTACTTCCGAGTTGATGATGCGAGTTGGCAAGATTTGGGTTTAAGATCGTGTCACTGGTAGTTTTTAACACTTTTTTGTTAAATTCATACAGAATTAAAACTCTATTAATATTTTTGTAAACGTCTCGGCGTGTTTTGCACTTCCTGCACAAGTTTACTTGCCAAGTTCCATTGACCTTAGTGGCAACTACAAGACTTTAGAGTGCACTCTCTGTGAGTTTTCTTGATCGGAGTGCTGACACATGCCCTTTCTGCCTGCTTATAGCTTTTACAGTGCTTATTTTACACCGACTTGGAATTTTTTCACTGTTTTCTTTAGTCCGGCTGGTGAAAATTTTAAAGTTTTCGGGCGTGCAATCCTCCTTATGTGCCTTAACCTCACCAAATTCAAATTTCTTAGCTGTTATCTCACTTTGTTTTGATTTGCTTTTGCCTACACCTCAGTCTATTCGATTTTTAGCGCTTCAATCCGCCTTTGTTTTGTATTCCTGCTTTATAGACACGCCTGCTTTTCGGTCTTTTCCGGCAGCGCCTGCTTCTTATTATTGTTTAATGACGCTTAGTTGGCTTTTAGTGTATGGTTTTTAGCTTCAATCGCTGTGCTTTTCAACTTTTTATAGCCTTTACTGAGCTGAGGCGCTTCTAAAGTTGTTGTTTTTTGAATTTTAAAAATTTTTAATACAATATTTGAATTATAACACACATTTCTCACTGCATTTTCATTTAGTTTTTGTGTTATAGCAATTTATTTTGTTTTTTTTTCTGGTTTTGTTGTTATTTAAAACCCTTTTGACGTTTTTGCTACACTTTTCGGTGCTATTTAATATACGTGCATTTTGTTTATAAGCTTTTTTAACGCCTTTGCAATACAAAAATCGTTTTTCAATAATTTTTAGTATTTTTATGCTTTTTTGGAATTTTTTTCCGTATTAATTTTGTATTATTTATATTATTTTGTTTTGTTTGGGAATTTTTGTATTTTTGAAAATATTTCTACACGCTTGTTAAGTTGATTTGGTTTTAAAAATTATTATTTACACGTCACTTTTATTGTTAAAATTGCACTTTTCCACTTTATTTGTACATATATTTTTTATTTATTTATATTTTTGATACCCACAAAATTTTGCATTTGTTATTTGTTATTTAAAATTATCAAGACGCTCACTTTGTTTTAAGCAGTTTCCACTTGTTTTTTGAATATTCGTTTTTAATTTTTGCTTTTTTAATTAATCTTTGCTTTTTAAAATGCTTGCCGCTGCCGCTTTTTTGCCTTTTTCACTGTCTCGCCGCTAACGCTGTTCGAATTTGACTGAAAAGTGAGAGTTGGAAATTTACAAAATTATTTACAAAATTATTAATAAATTATTTTCATAAAAATCTCTGCACTTTATTTATGTTTTTCCCCTTTTCGTACTCTTTACATGGCTTTCAACGGCTGAGCGAACGAGTGAGCGTTTGACGTGCGTCCGCACTTCCGGCGGCTTTGCGCTAACGCTTTTGCGCTACGATAATCGCGCGTGAATGTGCATTTCTTTTCACTTTCAGACGAAATGCAAAATTTTTATAATTATTTTATATATTTTTTCCAAAAAAAAAAATTATTTAAATTTATTAAAATTTTTTTTATTAATTTCTGAGTTTTCGAAAACCTTTCAAAAACGTTTTAGCGCCGGCTAAGTAATGAGGAAAATTATATATTCACTTTAAATACGACAACGACGAACTTTTGCTTTTGCTGCAAACACTACGGAAAATCTGGTAAGAATTTTTTTTCGGTTTTCGAAAAGGCGAGTACCATAACAGCGCACATTGAAACACACAAACAAACAAAAATTCGCCTTTAATACATTCGATATACACAGTGGCAGCCGAGATACGCACTACACGCCGGTCGCTTGCAAACTGGAAAATACACATACTCGCCGAAGCTGCGCAACCCCCCAAAAACCAGTCTTATACAGAGCTCGCTAACGGAGCGAAGTGGCAAGGAGGCGGGCAGGGAGAGTAGAGCGTAGTATTTAGTAGCGTGTAGCTATCAGATAGCGAGCGAGCAAACGAATTGGATAGCGTTGCGCAGCGTATACACACACACACACACACACACACACAGCACTGGCGAAAGACGAGCGCGTCAGCTGAGCTTAGCGCACAACTACTTGCAACGAGCGTTTGACTGACTGACTATGTGGCAAGTAGCGAGTTGCTCGCATATTCAAGCATAGTATGTAGCGCACTGTCTCACTGCAGCGCAGTCTGAGCATAAGCAGCGCGCAGTTGCTAGAGAGTCCATGTCGTATATGGAATTTGTTAACAGAAACCGGTTGCATGTATGGGTGTATCTGTGTATTGGTCTTCTTACTCGCTAAATTCCAATAAGAAACAGCGCGCGTAGTCAGTCTCCACACGTCCACACGGAGAGCGTTGACGCTGACATCCAACGTCTCAGTAAGCCAACAAACAGACGACAGTTAGGTAAAAAAGCGTTAGAGCTAACAAGACTGGTGACACCAACTGCAGAAGAGTCAAACCAAAGCAGAACGTGTATAAAAAGAAGAAGAGCCAACTGACTGACAAGACAAGTAGAAGAAGAAGAAGAAGATATAAAAAAGTTGTGGCAACAGCGACGGCAGCAAAGAATAAATTTCGCACTTTCTGGCGACAACAGCGATCATAGCTTTTTCCAACCGTACTTGAAGTACTTGTGTGCATGTATATATGTGTACATGTGTTTGTGTGTGTGTGTGTGTGCCTTTGGGTATATCTCTTCATGTACCTCGTTAGCCGTCCGTTCACAACTACAACTAAACTGGCTTTACTACACATACAACATACCCGAAAGTTAACCCACGGTTGGGTGGCGTATGCAGCGAAGACTGTCCGTAGGTAGGTAGTACGTGTAGTTGGTAGGTAGGTGGTACTGAGTTTGCTTTGTTTTGTTTTGCTTTGCTTTGTTTTCCTTTTTTTGTGTGTTAGTGTAGAGGTGCTGGTTTTGTCGCATTCGCAAGCGCTTTGCTGGGCTAGCTGACTGGTTGGCTTCGTGTTGGCCATTCGCATGCATGAGAGAGTGTTTGTTGTATTGATATTGAATGTGTGTTAAGTGGGAGCTAACAGTGGGACGTGAAGCTTTTACTCGCGTGCAGAAGTTGAAATTTGCATATTAGAGACGAAAACTCTTTTGGAGAATATAAATTTACCCTGAAATTTTAAATTTATCGGAGTCTTACGGAGAAAGTACCACTTTTGGACAGAGAATTAAAGTGAAACCCTGTCACGCGCAGCCGCGTCATGGAAATCCATATCACAGCTGAAAATCAAAACATCGAAATGCTCGACCTGTCTGTCTAACTTGGAACCAGCACTAACAATTTTAATAAAGTCAGCTTTAAATCCATGGTAGCGTCTCACCAGCCGTCAGCTTCAACGCGAAATAAACAAACCATTAGAAATTCAAGCCACTTGTGTAGCCAAACCGTGGACGTTGGCAACTAGGAGTTCCCGAGAGTTGGCAGCCCTAAGCAAGATTTCTGACCTTTTTCATATTCCAAATTTCAACTCAAAAACCCGAGTACCAGGCCATGAGAAAGATCTTACTCCGCTGGAAAGATGAATAGAAGAGGAAGCTGGCTTTAGAAAAGGAAAAAAGGTTGTTATACCAGGGTTAACTCGGCTCTTGACTATAGCCGAACTAAAAAAGGAATATGTTCTTTTTGTATTTCAAAATCATTTTTGTTCTGGGTCAGTCTGAATTTCAGAAATTTGATAACTAATATGGCAGCTGAAGTGACTAAATGTGTTCTACGTACCGAAGTGTCATTCTAAAACCTGTTAGCATGACATATAGAAAATTTTCACCATATGTGGTCATCGCGAGGCAAAAAATCCATCTATCAATCCTTCGTTAAACCTATAGGTACCTACCATTTGTAGGAAAAATAAAAAAGCAAACATCATAAGCTGTAGAAGTGTGGTCCACTTCAGGCTCAGATATGTATGTATGGTACTAGTCGTCCCAAGTGTTCCCGAAAGTCAGACTTTAATTTTTCGGTCATTACTCATATGTAAATCATACACTTTACTCTTTGAAAAAAAATAAATTCCAAGTCCAAATTTCTTTAAGGACACCTAATTATTCTATGAAGAATTTTCCTATGTCTTTTTGGAACCCATTCAAATAGTTTTTGGATTTTTTTCGGAGTCATAAAACTTTTCATAACTTTAAAATATTCCAGAAGGAAGCTCTAATGCGGAAGAAAACACTCAATATACAGATTAATTGAATTAACAAATCATTCAAAGCATACAAAATTCTGCAGGTTGCCCAAAGAAATCCATCAAATATTAGCCCTAATGAATTCTACATATTATCCTTCGAATTCGAAATAGCTACCAGTTCAGCGCGTTTTCATACGAGTACATGTATAAACTTTTACAAATTATTTTTATATAAATTTTAAAATTTTTCCTTTTTTATTGGTTATCTAAAATTCTGTTAAGGTCTTAGCAGAGCTCGGTATAATCTCTCTTGGCGGATGGTATAATTGCGTCTTGAATTAAATATTGAAAAAATTACAAGGCGTGATATTGTTCTAAACACATCTCAGACTATAACTAACACACTGGAAAAGTAAATTATTTTCTAGATCCTGGAGTTATATTTGGAACTCTGTTTACTTTTCGTGAAATTATATTCACTTTTGGACTTTATGCTGCCCAATACATAAGAATTTTCTGCTACTTAGACACTTAAGCTACTATATTCTGGTCTTCTCCGTTCCCAATTGGAATGTACAATTTTTATTTGGAAGCCTTTTGTCCTTAACTGGAATTGAGCGCATTCAAAAGTTCTTTCAAAGCCATGCACGACGTTCCCCATAATCGGCTTGTGCTAACTAATCTTAATTCGACTGACGGTACCTCTCGTTAGTTCACGTTCAATGCTATTAATGTCATCATTGATTGACCAGTTTCACTGAAACCGATAAAATTTAATTTCCTACAAAGAAGCTTTCTAAACTTGTACACCTTTCAAAACAAAATTTGCTAGTAATGAATGCAAATAAAAAAAAAAATTTTTTCTTCATTTCAAAAAATCATAATTTGCTTTTTTTTTTAAAAAATTATAGTTTTTCTAATTTGAAAAAAAATTATAATTTTTTAATTAATATAAATCGTATTTTTTTTAAATATCACAATTTTTTTAATTTTATTTTATTAAAATAAAAGGTTAATTTTTTTTATTATTTTATATAAAAATCATATATATTTTTTTCTTGAATGGAAAAATATCATAATTTTTCTAATTTGAAAAAAAAAATCATAAAAAGAAATTGTGGTATTTTTTTAATTTTATTAAGAAAATTTAATTTTATCAAAAAATGAGAATTATTTTTTTTATTTAATAAAAAAATCAATTTTTTTTCATTAAAAATCAATTTTTTTTTTAATTTAAAAAAAAATAGTAATTTTTAATAAAAAATTGTCATGATAAAAATTGTGAATTTTTTTTTAATTTTATTAAAATATTTTAATTTTATTAAAAAATTTAAATTTTATTAAAATATTATAATTTTATTAAAAAATTTTAATTTTATTAAAAAATTTTAATTTTTTTAAAAAATAAGATTATTTTTTTTTAATTTTATTTGTTTTTTTTTTTTCAAGTTCCTCCAAAAAAGCGCCACTGTGCGCCATAACTTAGTGTGAAAGATACCAAAAGCAAACGAAACAAATACATACGTGTTCACACAAACACACATTTACGCACACACTTAAGTAGTAGTTGGCGACCAAGGCGAGTTATCTCTCAAGCCGTCTGGACGTGTGTGTGTGTGTGTGTGCGTGTGTGTGAAAGTGTTGACTGCGGCTGAGTATGAAGACTACAACAACTAGAACGACAACGACGACGACACTGTTGGTGTTGAGGACGACCACCACACATATACACACAAACACAAACACATAAACACACACACACACATAGCGGCAAGTATCTGGATGGATACGACATTTGGGGCCGTGTTAAGAGTACAATTTCGGCGCCGTCGCGTAAAGATGGCGCGTGATGGAGTGTGAAAAAAAGAGACAACGCTATGGTGTTAAGTGCAGGTGACAAAAATAAAATACAGCAACAACAACACACATACACAAACAAATAAAGGTACATAACAAGCAAGAAGAGACAACAAACAAACAAAAAAAACGAAACCTGACTTGCTCGCTGCGGCTGGTCAAAAGAGGCAGAAAGGAAAAGAAGAACATGCATACATATGTACATATATAGTAGGGATAAGGCAGAAAAAGAAAACGTAGGAAGGTATTATATGTATGTGCATGTGTAGGCACTTCCTTGACTTACCATACATGCTTATTGCTGTTGTTATTGTTATTGTTGTTGTTGTTGGTGTAAAAATTATATTGTATTTGATGATGGCGTTGAAAAAGAGCAAGCAGGTAGGTAGGCGAGCCAGCTTAAAGAGGCAAGCAAATGGCAGGAAGGAAGGGTATGTATGTGAAGGGCCTCTCGGTCGCTTGGACGTTTGGTCGGTTGGTAAAGCGATGTGTGCGTGTATGTATGTATGAATGTACATGAGTACGTAAGTGTTGAAGGGGTGCGGAAGTGGCAAAGCAAAGGAGGTGTTTACTTTCACAGGCACCTACATACTTAGTTAAAGAAGCGCCGTTCTCTAGCAAGATGGACGATGCCACTGTCGTCCATCGTCCGCGTCCACCGTCCGCCATCCGTTGAGCGCTGAAATGACTGAGTGTCCGCGATATGTGGCGTAGATAAAATAAATTAAATACAATAATATGGTGATGATAATGAAGTCACAGCCGAGGGAAGCTAAGGAATTAGTCGCAATTGAGTGTGTGTGTGTGTGTTTGTGTGAGTATGAGTGTGGCATGTGTGAATGCTGGGTGCTAATGATGGAGATTTTTGAAATGTAGATACTCGCACATACCTACCTACCTAGGCATCTACTTTGTGTTAAGAATTTAAAGAGATTTGGCTAATACGATTTCTAGGGTATTAACTGAAGTGCGAAGGTTTCCAAGTTTTCTTCAGATGTTTCACTCAGTCGGCTCTGGCTGTTTGATAAGTCCGAAAAAAAACTCGATTTCCCATAAACAAAACTGGTTAAAGAGCTCCCGGCTTGAGGCTCTCATTCACTGCGTTCGGCGTCTGAAGCACATAAAAGAAGCCAAATTGCCTAACGAGCTAAGGCTATAGTTTGAGAGATCACTTCAGAGATCCAAACTTGGATATCAGACCTCTGAGTACCTGAATATATACCTACATCATTTGCATTATAAGAGCACCTGCCTAGAAGTATCGGTGGCCAGAGTAGCCGTATGGTTTGCGGTCGGTATTAGCTACTATAAGCGGGGTCATGAGTACGCTTCCTCGCCAAGGCGAGGTTCAAATTTATAGAAAAATTCTAATTGCGGTTGTTCCTCGGCCGGACACTCTCCGACTATGTGTATTTCTGGCAAGAAATAAAAAAGTTCTTTATAAAAATTTAACAGTCGTACAAAGGCGGCTTAGAATAAATTGTAGGTCCCTCCATTTGTTGGATAAAGGATAGTTAGCTATTCGAGGGGGAGTTCGGACACACCTTACATAGTACTTTTATCAAGACGAATCTGGAGTTCTACCTTTTAAAGTGCCTGGTCTCCAGTCGTTTGAGATGTAATGCCATTTAACCGGCTCAAAGTTCCAATCTTCCTAAAAGAATATAACAGAGTTCATCGAATTTAGAGTTGTGAGCACAATTAGTGTAAGTAAAGTATTAGGTGCGACCGCTCACAATAAAATTCTCAACCTGCCCTCTGCAACTAACCTAAAAAACTTGAACAAAGTAAGACCCTATTCTTTGTGCCTTCCGAGTGCCTTTATGGAAGCTCAATTTCTGTAAAAGAACTAACTAATAGAAATCTCAATAGAACACCTACCAGAAGAAGGAATTATAGGGATATTTATGAAACCAAGAGAGTACTTTCCAATCAGGTTGGCCATTTCCAAGCTTAATATATGAGATTTATACGACTCGGCTACTTAAAAGACCGCTTGTTTATTGCAAAAAAAAAAAGTAATTATGGCGAAGAGGCAGTATGAGAAGGGCTCGCCATATTTTTATGGCAAAAAGAGAGAATATATGCAGAGTGAAGGATTACCTTGCATGGAAAGAGAAGCAGAAACTTTTCTAAGGCGGAAAAAATACTTGAAAAATGAAAATCCAAAATCGCATGAAATCATAAATTTTTGTGTTTACTTCTTATATAAATTATATGTTTTATTCAGCTCTTGGGCTTCAGGCAGGCTTCAAAAATACCAGCAAAAGTTCTAAAAACGAAATGTTAACATAAACTCTTAAAAGAAAAAGGTTGATGATGAACAACTCGGTTAAAAATTGCTTCAGACAGATATTTATATATAAAAAATTATGCCTAGACGACAGGGTACATGACTTTTAAGCCTTTAACTCCATATTAGGTATGTCCGTAATGACGAAAAGTGTAATGTCCTTTCGATTTGAGAGAGATATTTCATATTTCTAACTTTTATATCAATTTCTGAGCAGTCAGCGTAGTCCGTAGACAGTTTTACCCCCAAAAGGCTGCTAGAAACTTTAAATGTATGATTTCTTTTGTTTTTTTTTTGGTGAAAGCTCTTTGTATTGCAACTTTTCATTGTGTTTAAATAATTTTCTAAATAAATGTTTATCATACTTGCAGCGTTACGACGTACTTGAATTCTATATATCTTGTTTTCCATCGTCAACAAGCCACTGTACTTCAAATTAGGTAGTCGCCTATAAAAATTTTTTACTCTACAAATTTATGTATACAGCTTGTGTTATCAACGTTTGTTCTAATAATTCTTCGCTTTTTTTTTTTTGAAAACCACTAAATTTAAAAAAAAATACCGCCTCTTATCAATAGAGACACGCAAAAATGTTTGTTTCGCTTTTTAATAAATTTTTTCTCACCAGAACCTATTGAAATCTTACTTTAGAATTATACCCCAAGCTTGAGACTAACGAAATTCGAAAATTTCACACAAATCCTTCTAAAACTCGCGCAGTTATGGGCATTTGAATGCAAGCAACGCCTGTGGGATAGGCAACATTTTTTTGATTTTTTTTCCTATCTTTAAATTACCAAAAGTCAAATTTGTTAAATTTCCGTCGCTTAAACACATTTTACGCTCAAAGTCTACACAGTCAAGGTGCTTAAGCGGTTTAATAGCAACACCAGCAAAAAGTAGGTGGAGATGAACAAGCGACCAGCAAGTTTTACAATGGAGTAGCCAAAGCAGCATAACTACACACTACAAAGCACACGGTAGTAGTAGTAGTAGTAGTTGGTAGTTGTGAAAGAAGAACAAGAAAACGAAGAAGAAGATAAAGCAGAAGCAGTAGAACAAATAAACAAGTTATGTACAAGGCGACTAACGCCAAATCGGGTGACAAATTCTCACACGTTGAAGTTGACAAACGACAGCTGAGCAGTGCCAGAGCGCAGGCTGAGGCGAAGTGAGTGCGTGTTAGCAGAGAAGTTCGAAATGACGTTAGCAGCGCAGCGCACAGCGCACACTGTATGTGTATACAGAGAGCGTAGGTTAGAGAGTGAACAGAGAGAGCGCAAAGCCTTAGAGAGGTGGCAAGGAAGTGCTGCTTGCTGGAAGTGTCGTCGACGACGACGACGACGACGACAACATCTCCCAGCGTTGGGCAATGGCGTCAAATGTCCAAAGTGTAAGTGAGAAAAAATAAGAATAAGCAAGTAATATTGGCGTGAAGAAGAAGAGCAGATGATGACAATTTCACTTTTTTTCTCCTTTTACGTATTTTCCATGCGAAGCCAAGTCGCTGCTGGCATTGAAGGCGTGAAAATGGACGTATAAGAAAGAGATGACAAGAGCGCATTAGAGAAGGTCGAAGCTGTGTGGGTAGAAATCTGTCGGGTTAGGGAAGGACTTAAGCAAACAAATGCTGGTGACAAATTTTCTAATAAACCAACTGCTACAACAACAACAACAACCCCAAAAACTTAGCAGCGGCGAGAGAAGTGGCGCTCGGTAGTAATTTGAGCGACAAAGATGCGCAGTGTCGGCCGTTATTGTTGTTGTTGTAGTTGTTGTTCTTGTTGGTGACAAATCTAGTGACAAGCAAACAGATTATCCACTGGAAAAAAACAACAACAACTACAACTACAAGCTGTAAGTAAGCACACCCACTATGGCTAACAGCAACAACGCGCGTTGGCGCATATACACCCACATACACACGGTTGCACAGAGAGCGCGCTGAGTAGCGGCAGTTGAGCGCCAGCACTCGGCGTTGTTGTTACAAGTGTTTTGTTGTAATTTCGCTCGGCTTTGTTGTTGTTGCTCACATTGTTTTCATTTATTGTCACTCCAGCCAGTTGGCGCGCGCTGGTGACATTAACACCCAAGCGAAGGCGCACACACATACCTACATACATATGTATGTACACCCATTGGAGCCCACGAAACCTTTTGTCGCGCCTGAGACGCGCGTCTGCGCGTACTGAGTGTATGAATACGAATGAATGCAACGTAGGCGGCACCGTTTTGAGAGAACACCTTTGGAGACTTGGCAGCAGGCGCGGGCCAACAAGGTGTATGGAGTGTCAAAGATAATAACAAAAATAATGGGGCGCGCTCTCAATAATTTGTCACCAAATCATATGTAACAACAATAACAATGAAGTGCAACAACAAATTGCGACTAAAGCGACAACAACAAAGGCGCGCTTTGTATTTCCTTTTAACACCAAGAAGCACTAAAGTCTTGTCGCGCGGTCAACAACAAGAGATAGTGAGATAGACAGAGAAAGACATAGCGCGCGCTAGTAAATCACTATCTGCCAGCGCTGAAGTGCGAGCGAGCCAGTAGGTGACACGCTAAACATATACACACACACTCACACAAACATAAGCGCACCTCATAGCCACCCAGTGTCAAGTGGCAAAGAATAAGTGGAAGAAGATGCGCTAAGGTGACAGTTTTGCTAGTTTGCTAGGCGCTATTGTTGTTGTCAACAGCTTATAAATGTATATGAGTGTGAGCGCACCATAATTGGAAGACACTGCATAGCTTGCGCATACAGAGGAGCTGCAGTGAAACCTGGAAAAATATCAGAAATTGAAGAAAATGAAAGAATTGAGACAGAGACAAGTCAGGAAAGAAAGAAATGAAGCAAAGTCGGCGGCTGTTAAGAAATTCTGCGAGAGCGCTGATTTTTTAAAGTCAACAATTACCAAAAACCAAAAAGGAAAAACTTTTCTAATCCGCGGCGCCGTCGATCAGCACACCAACCGACCAAGAAAATGCGCGCGGCAAACTGCTGTCTGCTTTTATCAATACTTTTGTTGTTCGTTCACTGGCGCGTTCTCAATAATAACAAAACGTACAACCGACTGCAGAGAGAGAGCAGTAAAAGCAACAACATATCGCTGCTTGAACTAACGAGTAAGCTGTTCTAATGCCACATAGCGTCTCAGTCGCCGTCGAAGCAAGCGGCGCGTCGCCACAACAGTCGACAGATGCAGCGTACTCACAGAAGAGTGCGCGCTGAGTGTCAACTTTAACCACAAACACAAACAAACGACATTTCTGAGCAGTGCGCTCACACTACTTTATAGCAGATTATCGAGCGCCTCAGTGATGGCGCATTTTCTTTGCTTATGGGCGGACGCATTAACGCGCTTTGCATGCACACACACACACACACAAATACAAAAGTAACACGCAACCAAACAACACTCGCTCTCACACTCTAAGCGCCGTCAACGTGTCGAACGCGCCCAGCCGCCACATTGGTGTAAAAGTGACAAACTACGAGATACGGCGCGCCCAACAGGTAAACGTGAGAGAAAGAGCGCGCTTGTGCTGCAGTTGTTGAGCACGAGTAGTGTGTTAACGTTGGTGTGGGCGAGCGCGTCATTATGCTACATAAAATCATGTGTGCACATGAACTGAGAGAGAGCGCGCGGCGAGAAAAATGGTTGGCATTGTTTGCACTGGTTGTTGTTGTTGTCTGTTTGGTTAGATGGTTGGTTGGTTGGTTGGTTGGTTGGCTGGCTGGCTGCATGCTTGGTGACGATGAGCGCGACGACAGCGACAGTTGGAGCGACAATAAAAACCCCAAACAATAACAACAACAACAACAACGCGTGCTCAAAGTGAGTGCGAAGTGTTGTGTTGGCTTTGCGGATGGTCAGACGTGCTAAGCGGATGAATTTGCCAGCGAGGTAGGGCGGTACTATACACACCAACACTCTGTTGGTGTTTCAGTGTGCTGAGAGAGGGCTGAAGATGTAGTTTTATTAGTGTCGTAAATGGTTGTGGGGGCTGCGACCATTTGTATGCATGTGTATGTGTTTGCGGTAGGCAGCGTGACAAACTCAAGTGCTGCGAAAAACTTGGCTCAAATACACACCAATATATGTTTGCGAGAAAGTATGCGCTTACTACATTTGTATATGTGTAGCAGTGACTGCGCGTATGTCAGCGCGTCGGTTATTAAGAGTTTTAACTTTAAGGAATGCGAAAGAAATTAAATGCAATAAAGTGAGTTGGAATGGAATGAAATGAAATTGATTCGAATCAAATGGAATTCTTGACTATACCAACAACAAAAACTAAAGAAGAATGAACCCAAAAAATAATATAAAATAAAATAAATGAAAATAAGTTATATTAAAATTTATAAAATAAAACAATAAAACACAATAAATTAAATTAAAATAAAATAATATAAACTAAACTGAAACAAATTAAGTAATTAAATTAAATTAATCTAATAAAATATATAAATAAAAATAAAAAAAAATAAAATGAGAAAAAATTAAATTCAATAAAATAAAAAAATAATTAATCAAATAAAATAAATAAACATTTAAACAATAAAAAAATAGAATAAAAAATGAAATAAAATAAATACAAAGTAAAATAGAATAATACAATAAGTGAAAAAAAGTTAAATTAAATAAGTCAAATAACATAAAATGAAATAAATTAAAAAAATTAAAGTAAATAAATAAATAAAAAATATAAACTAAAAACTGAAAAAACATAAAACGAGATATAATTAAATAAACCGAAAAAAGATAATAAAAAATGAAGAAAAATAAAATTAAACAAAATAAATTAAAATCAAAAGTATTTAAATAAAATAGAATAATATACAATGAAATGAAACAAAATAAAATGTTGAATTAAATAAGTCAAATAAAATGAAAGAAATTAAAAAAAAAAATTAAATAAAAAAAAGTAAAACAAAGTAATATAAAATAAATCGAATAAAATAAAATAAGTCAAAATAAAATTGAATAAAATAAATTAAAATAAAATAAAATACAATGAAATAAAAGAAGATAAAATAAAATAAACTAATATAAAGTAAAATGAAACAAAATAAAATATTTAATTATATAAAACAAATAAAATAAATAAAAAAGTAAAATAAACTCAGATAAAAAAATACATTAAAAAATTAATGAAAAAATTAAAATTTATTCATACATAATACAATTAATCGAATAAAAAATTACAATAAAAAATACAATGAAAAAATTAAACAAAATAAAATAAGATAAAATAAAGTAATATAATATATAATATAATGAAACCAAATAAAAAATGTAATAAAATAAATCAAATAAAATAAATAAAATAAAATAAACTCAAATAAAATAAATTTAAAGAAATCGAATAAAAAATAGAATAAAAAAATGAATAAAATGAAATGAAATAACTTAGAAAAAATTAAATTAAATAATTCAAATAAAATAAAATAAATGAAACAAAATAAAATAAATCGAATAAAAAATACAATAAAAAATGAAACAAAAAAAATTAAATTAAATAAATCAAATAAAATAAATAAATAAAAATAATAATGAAAATAAAATGAAATGAAATAAATTAAAAAAAATTAAATTAAATAAATCAAAGAAAATAAATAAAAATAAAATAAATAAAACAAAATAAAATTAATTAATTCGAATAGAAAAATACAATGAAAAAATTAAGTAAAATTAAATTAAGTAAAACAAAATAAAATAAACTGAAAAAAAATTGAAAAAAAAATAAAATAAAATATTTTAAACAAATTTAAAAAAAAAAAATAAATAAAAATAGGAAAAATAAAAAAATGTAAACTAAAATCAAATGAATTAATTAAAATGAAATAAATGAAATGAAAAATAAAACTAATTAAAATTAAATAAAGTAAATTCTCTTGTTTTTTTTTTACACTTGCCGAACAGTAACAGCAACGAATGTCGCCAACCTCATCACCAACAAAATGGTGTGATGATTTAAACAGCTCGGCCAGTCAATCAGCCAGCTAACCGACGACGAAGGCAGGCGTCAACTCATCAAACGCTTTAAAATGCAGAAGCAGCAGCAGTGAAGGGTTCAGGGCAATGGATGACGAAGAAGGTTGGTAAATAACAAACACTGCGACAGATAAATAAACAAACATTAACACCGTCCGTAGCATGAGCTGAGAGGCTAAGGTGAGAAGAGCGGGCAGAAGTAAGAGGCTGCAGAAGGTTTTTTAGAGGCTGACTGGCATATAAAAGTATATAAAAAGTTTTTATGTACGTGTATTATTTACTACACTTGTACTATTACATAATATAGTATACATATGTATAAGCCAGCTACTAAATGTAGGACCTGTTGGTATAATACGCCGCATTGCTGTTGCATTGACTGCGAAAATGTTTGCACATCAACAACAATTACAAAAAAAAATTTACTATAATAATTATAACAGCAACAACAAAACAGTGCTTAATACGGGTTCACTTCATCAGCACTTTTCCACCAGAGCAGGCAAAAAGTGTTGAGATATACGAGTACATGAACATGTATATATTTATGTATAAATATATACAAGTGTACGTACTTGTATGTTTGTATAGTATATATATGATACATTTTTGCTTAATTATGTTATTTAATGAAGCTAAGAGCTGAAGCAACTTAGTACTAGTCCATCGGTTAGTTATTTCAAAGTGGTCGCACGTACTGTTATTTTGGTTGGCAGAAAAATCACCATTTTATCTCACATTTAAATGAAAATGTTATTATTTATTGAAAAAAAAAAATTGTATTGAACTGTTCCATTTGTTACTAGTCTCGGTTAAGTTGGAATACCTCAAAATAAATATCGTATTAAACCTTAAAAGAGCAAATATTTTTAGAGGAAAATGTGAAATGCAATCTGGGAAAAATTTTCTTTGTAACCCATGAATTTTGAACCAGTGCCTAACTAGTACTTGTTACTCTAAATATAGAGTTAAGTGGCATGGTGAGTTTTTATATTAATTTTTATAAAATTTAAGAGAAAAAATAAAACTACAAAAAATCTTCACCCACCCAAATGCAACTAGTTCGTCATTAGTCACCATATATTCAATTCACAAAAACATATCGCCTTTAAAATTGAAAAAAAAAAATATTTAATTTACATTTAATTTAAAAAAAATTTGAGTTTGAAACAAAAAATTGCAAAATATTCAAACCAACCGCATGAAAGTAGTTGACAGCTATTTAGTACATACATACATACACGTACATAGGTACATATTTATATTTTTGCAATATTTAATTTTTGATTTAAATTTAAAAAAAAAGATCACATTTAACTTAAATTTAGTTCGAAAATTTAAAAACTTTAAAAGAAAATAATCAAAAAATTGTTGAACAGAACCAATATGCAATTCAACCAAATGGAACTACTTCAGGAACCAGTCATTTAGTATTGGGGCAAACATTTCATTTATTAAAAAATACTCATATTCAATAAAAACAAAATGCAAACGTATTCAATCCAACCGAGTGGAACTAGTTCATAACCAGTTACAAATGACATGAAGATGTTGACTTAAAAATAAATTAGTAAACAAATTTCAAAATAATTAAAAATTAAGAAAACAAAACTCAACCGAATAAAAGTGGTTTTTAACGAGTAGATATTGAATAATACGATTTAAACCAAGGGTCGGGAAACCCATTACTTTTGTACTAGTACATAACCAAGATGCAAATTTTAAATCCAAATTCCTACAGAAATAAACAACGATTTATATGCATTTTCTTTTAATTAATTAATTTTCTTTTTTTACCAACCAACAACAAATAAAAAATCATAAATCGCACGCCTTCACAAAAAAAAAAAATAAATTAAATTAAGCAAAAAAAAAAATTTCAGAAAATTTTTTAAAGTTTCCTTCCGCCACTGATTCAACTTTTGCCACTACAAAAAAGTAAATAATTTGTTCTTGTTGTTGTATGCAGTATTTTACAGTATTTACGCTTAAATTGTTGCATAACTTTCAATATGTGGGCATTTTGTCCATGTTCATAACGACATACCTACATACATATGTATGTATATATGAATGTATGCAGTTGCATTATATACATACATATATAATACTAACAACACATTTGTAGACAGCATGCCAGACAGGTAGACCAGACACATATCGTACTTACATAAATACACATGTGCTTGTGTGTGTATGTATGTATGTATGTAAATGTACTCATAAATAGTAGAGGCAAACGCATTCATTGAGCTTATTGAGTAAAAAATGCGTAAGCTTTCAATAACCTTATGTGACCTTCAAACTTTGTACATTTGGTAAATATGTACGTACGTATGTACATAAGTATTTACTACGATGCAATTTCGCATATCATTGGGTGTGCAACCAAAATATACATGATTGAACTGCATAAAATTGAAATAAAAAAATTTTAAGTATTTTTGTGTGATATTTTATCAGAAACATACGTATACATCCCTTTTTATTAAAATGAAAAATATATTGTAGAATTATTTAACATAGCAAAAATTAGCGATATGAAGTGAAAAATTATTAAGATGCAACTTTTTTGTGATGCCTAAAAATATATGTTCACCATAGCCACTCATTGTGTTGAAAAATGTAACTCCGAAAATTTTCGGGGTAGCGATTTTGAGCATATTACACAAACAGGTAAGATTTTGCAATTACCTGACTGAGTTTTTCTATTATTATACGAAAAATTTGTAATTCCGAAAATTTTCGGAGTTCCTTATTCTGCTGTATATTTCCTGACTATTTGTCAATGAAAGTTACGCAAATAACAAATTCATGTAAATTCAAAATTCAACTTATTATAAAAAATTGATACAGAAATACCTTCCGAATTTTTCGAAATTCTTAGTCTACTTCGAAAATTTTTAAGTTTAAAACATATAGAAAATAAATAAAAAATAATGAACCAAATTCATAATTGAATGTTTTCTAATTTACTTCAGATGATATAATGGCTTACTCTGAATTTTTTGAAGAGGAAAAAGAGACGAAAATTAAAAAACATTTGCTCCGAATTTTTCGAAGTTCAATTAGTTTTACTCCGAATTTTTCGAAGTTCAATTATTTTTACTCCGAAATTTTCGAAGTTCAATTATTTTTACTCCGAAATTTTCGAAGTTCAATTATTTTTACTCCGAAATTTTCGAAGTTCAATTATTTTTACTCCGAATTTTTCGAAGTTCAAATAGTTTTACTCCGAATTTTTCGAAATTCAATTATTTTCCGCCAAAAACTTCGAAGATAATTTCAATTTTAATTTTGTTGCAAAATCAACTACTCAACTTATTTTTGCACTTACCACCGCATAATTTGTCTACTAAATCAACACACACACACATTCTCACTAGCATCATTATCATTATAATCATCAACAGCATCAAAATAAACATCAGCAACAGCAAATTTCGGCGCTCTTATATATACATACGTGTAGATATACATATATAGATATGTATGCATTCGTATGTATGTATGTACAACGCCTGCCAGCGTGTCGGGTCAACACTCGAGGTGCGATTGTAAACACTAACACGAGAGCAACGAATAATTTCGTACAAATAAACATTGCGAGTAGCGGATAAAAACAACAACAACAAGAACAAAAACCATTAAGTAAAGCACAGACGCCACAAAAAGCAACAGCAGCAACAGCAACAGCAGCAGCAGCAGCAATAAAATGGCGTTGCATGCAACAAATACACGCAGTAAAAACCTGGCAAAAAGGTGATTGAGGAGTGTATTTAAGGTAAGAAGCGTCTGCAGGGGTGCGGTGGGTGGGTGTCAGGTGTTTGACGAGTGCCTCAACGCTTTCCCAATAGCACTGCAGCCGACAGCCAATTTTCACTCTAAAACCAAGCAATTTTCGCTCTATTGCTGTTGTTGTTGTTGTTTTTGTTGTGGGGTTTTTTGTTGCTGTAGACATTTATTTGAATTTATTGCTTTTACGGCTGCACTTTTCTTGCAGCAAAAATGCACGACGCTTGCAACACCAAACAAAATTGCTGCCAAGAGTCTACGTGGGCTCTCACTCACGGGTTGATCGTGTGCATTTGGGTTGGGGAAAAAATAGCAAAAAAAAAAATTTAAAAAAATATAAAAATATAAAAAATATACAAAAGCTATCAAAACAACAAAAACACAAACTACCCGAGCGACGCCTGCAACATTATGTGGCAAAGTGTAAATAAAGTCTCGACAAAGTCGGCGTCCGACTCTAGTAGGCTGACTTTTGTGCTAAAAGTTGTATATGTATGTACGTGTATGCATATATACCGTTATACAGCAGTATTATGACCATTGTTGTTGCTGTTGATGATGACGAGTACTTTGCACTTTCCTAATGGTGCGATGGTGCGACTCACTTGTAAATATGAGCACCTATAGGGTTAAATAAGCACACACACACACACACACACACGCATACAAAAGAGGGTACTCATAACGGAGTTCATACTTACATATATACTTTTATATGTAAATATGGCTCGCTTATGCTTATATAAACACTAACAGTGTTGTATGTACATATATACGCTTGTCTCTGCAAATAAAAGGCAAGTAAGTGTAAATGGCTGTCGAATAAGAGCGTGACTCTAGCTCTGGCTCTGGCTCTGGCTCTGCTCTGCTCCACCGTTGGCGCTGCGCTGAAGTGCTGAAAGGATTTTGCAAATTTTCAAGTATTACTTAGGCGGCGTTGTTGGCAACACATTGAATGTTTTCATATGAAGTTGCAGATTTAACATACATAACATCACATACATATGTACATACATACTTATGCATATATATGTATTTATATGTAGAAAAGTTCACTGAATGCCTTCATTTCGCTTTATAAGTGACTAGACTATGCCTTCAAGTCTATACAAATACATATATATACATGCGAATACATATCTACATGCCTGTGTGCGTGAAAAGCGGTGAAGAATGTAAATTGTACAAAAAAAAATCATTAAAATACCGGCAAAAGCTTAGTGATAGGTTATAAAATGGTAATAGACTTCGCTCGCTGGGTAGTGTAAAGATTTATTTATTTGGCATATTCATAAGCAAAGCATACAAATACGACATACGGAGTATAAAACCAACGTGAGTGAATGGGCAAAGTAAATTAAGCGATTAAAAGCAATGCTTGTTTGGAAATCCCAAAAAAAAAAAAAAAATATGTTAGAAATTCACTTTTTGAAAGCAATTACTAGTTAAAACGAAGAATGAAAAAAAACTACCATTTTTATGAATTTCGAAAAATTCCGAAAATTTCGGAGTTCCTCAAACGATGTAAAGATAAACAAAATTTTATTTAAAAACGTTTCCTTAACATAACAATATCAGCAAAAATTTTTTCCCCGTCTAGGAAATAAAATTTTTTAACTCCGAAAAATGCATAGCTAATAAAAATGCTTATTTTGAAAATACCAAATGAAACTAATTTGAAAAAATGCTCTTTTCCAGCTGAAGCGTAAAAACTAAAATTATTTGAAACACTTTTATGTACTCCGAAAAATTCCGAAAATTTCGGAGTTCCTCAAACTTTGAAACCAAACAATCGAAATATTTCTGCTGTAAAACAATGTGATATATCCCTTTTATCTCACCACGCAAACACATTTTTTTGAACTCCGAAAAATGCATAGCTAATAAGAATGCTTATTTTGAAAATGCCAAAAAAATCTCCAAACATGCTCTTTACAAGTTAAAGTCCATAATATTTATAATAGTAATACTTTTATGAACACTAAAAAATTCGGAGTTCATCAAATGATATGTAAAAATAAGATTTTGCACTGAAACATTTTTACTTAATAAAAATATGCGAATAATTACATATTCTTTAGATATTAAGCAAATTTTCAACTTAATATTAGTTTATGTTAACAATTAAAATTACTCCGAAAATTTTCGGAGTTTGTTTTTAACAAAATTTTTATTTTTAATGTCTACTTTTGACGATTATCTTGATTTCTTTTTGCTAAATACTAATTTATTTGCCAGTTTAAATTACTTTTAGAACTAAAAATTTTTAAGAATTTTGCTTTTATTTCAACAAATATATGGTAAGCACTTATTAAGAACAGCGCATTTGACTTTTCTTAATGATATTTCTTTTACCTTTTACTTTTACTAAGTATTAAATTACGCAAATTTTTTAATTATACCGAAAATTTTCGGATTCCTTAAATATTTTTAACCACTCCAAACCTTTCGTTAAGTTAAAATTTTTTCATTAAGTTAAAAATGCTATGTAATAAATGTATTCTACATTTATGAGGACATCACATTTGAGCTTTAACGACTTCCCTTTTTTTTAAATTAATATTAATTTATTAGCTAATATTACTCCGAAAATTTTTGGTGTTCGTTTTTGGTACAATTTTTGCATTTATCTAAAAATTTCACGAATTTCTTCATTTTCTTTTACATAAAACAAAAATTATATAAAATTTTTAATTACTCCGAAAATTTTCGGAGTACGTTTTCCCACAACTTTTGCTTTTAACAACTAAGTTTAACGATTTCTTCAGTCTCCTTTTGGTTAATTATTAACTTAGCAGACGTTTTCAGCTACTCCGAAATTTTCGGAGTTAAAATCTTTGTTTAGAATTAAGAAATTTTGGATTTTTAAATTTTTTAAAACTATATTGCATTTAATTTTGTGTCTTTGTAAGAATGCAGCAGTTAGTTGAGTTAG